>JARPMJ010000609.1:0-102500 GCA_033366665.1 Phoxinus dragarum | reverse complement strand
AGGATGAATGGGAAGGGACCATCCTGGTGGTGGTTGGGAGGATGGAGGTGAATGAAAGTGTAAGCATCTGCAAACTCAGATGTGTGTAAGTACCGATCTTTTATACTACAAGTATTAGAACATGATTGGATAGATGAGAAGGTAATAAGTGACGTAACAATTGAGTCTTCCCGCCAGAACTTACGCTAAAGCTTTCATTCCATGAACCGACAGACGCAGACCAACACGAATAATCACCAGATTACAGTACTTCGCTAGAGATTCCATGACCCGACGAACGCTGATTTAACATGTTCAATCGGCAGAAGGCAGGCGGCGAAAAACCAGACGAAGTGTATATTGATGCAGTATACTGTAAATTGGCGTTTAGAGTTCATAGTGACAATGCCCCCCCCCCCCCCCCAAAAAAAAAAAAAACACAGAGAAAAGCACCATTAAAGGGATAGTTCACACACAAATATAAAAATCTGTCTTCCATTACACTCATGTCAGTCCAAACCACAAATAAAAATATATTTAGTGACATTTAGTGATTTCTGTCCCTCCATTCAAAGTCCATTTCACCAAAACTTCAAACTTCATAAAGACATCGTAAAATAAATCCATGTGAAACCAGCGTTTTTTATCCAAGTCTTCTGGAGAGACACAATTAATTTAAACTATGAACATATTTCCGTAAATCTTAAAGTTCACCCCAAAAATGAAAATTATGTCAGTAATTACTCTGAGTGAGTTCACGTGGTGTAACAGCGCAGCACTTCTGGGTTGTACGTCGAACGTAGGCTCACTATTGGCCAGCATCACATGCATCACACACATGACCAGCGTCGGCCAAGTGAGCATACGTTCTGACTTACAACCCAGAAGCCGGACGTTTCTCAGTGATTCACTACTTAGTTTTAGGTACATTATGATTGTTGCAACTGTAATTCCTCACCATCAGCATTAACAAGTGCATGTCCATCAACAACACGATTATTTTACTTGTACTAATCGCTGCGCTGTTACACTATGTGAACTCACTCAGAGGCCCACACAGAACAAAATGAATACTTGAATAAAGTCGTTATTTTGGGGGGGGTTTGCACAAAAAAGGGTATTCTTGTCACTTGATAAACTTAAGATTGAGCCACTGTAGTCACTTGGACTATTTTAACAATGTTTTTACTAACTTTCTGGGCTGGCAAGTTTCAATTACAATAGAAGCCTATGGAGGAGTGATCCAGCTCTCAGATTTAATAAAAATTTGTGTTCCGAAGATGAACGAAAGTCTCATGGGGTTGGAACAACATGAGGGTCAGTAATTACTGACAGAATTTTCATTTTTGAAAACTAACCCTTTAAATCGTATTATTTGCTTACTCTTTATCGTGATGCTTTTCCTGACAATATGCAAACTAACTTTGCAAGTATGTCAACTTATTCTAACCCTAACCTTACCAGTCTATAATACTCTAGTAACACTCTAATGAGAGTTGTAGATATGTAGCTGCAACGTTACTTATTGTCAACAGAATTGGGGCCATCAAAATAAAGTGAAACCCATCATATTTAATTTAGGTTTTTATTCATACAATAAACATTGATCACCCTATTGAGAACATCACATATTGTTAACAGAGTTACAAACCTCATTGGTTCGTGGCGTCAAGAAAGCACGATTGAGCTTCCATTTACCATATTTGTTGTGCTCTATGTATGTGTGTTGATCAATGTTTTGTATTGTGAATAAAAGCCTAATCTGCTTATAAAGCGATATTTTCCCTTCAGAAAACTTGGAGCTCAATACAAGTGGATTTCTTCTTCGATCTCTTTATTAACTTTTTAAGGCGTCACAGTTTTGGTGCAATGGACTTTCATTGAAGGGACCAAATAATTTTACTGTAGGTTTGATTAAAAACAATCGTATTTGTGTTTCGAAGATGAACGAAAGTCTTATGGGTTTGGAACAAATAAGGGTGAGAAATGATCCTTTAAGCAATATGTCACAGAATCGGTCCAGTCTGTGTTTAATGCATGTATATGGTAGTCATGGTGTTCTTAGAGTTGACTGGCTGCTGTGTTTGAATCCATCTCTGACTCAGAATGGTAACACACAGTGAGGCCGCTGTAGGGTTAGTCATTGTTTAGAGCCGAGTCAGCCGACCGCCAGTAGACAAAAATGAAGAATGCCAGACTGAAAGACACACACATTGGTTTGCACATGACCATCTACACATTGCATACAAACACCCATCACATTGCTAACATCATTCAGGTCACCAGAAGGAGAAAGCCGGTCCAGTGCTAATGGAATTTAGAGCAGAAGCTCTCAACAAGATTAACGAGGTTTAGCAGGCCATCGCCTTGTCCGCTAAATCACTCAGTCCAACCGCACACACATAGACTCTCACTCCCTTTACCCTCTCTTTCACACACACAAACGCGCATACCCTTCTCCCTCAAATATACGTGTCCGTTCTCTTTATCTCACACTGACACACGCCGTCACCCTTCCTCTCTTTCATTCTCTTGCACGCTCACCCACCCCATCCGTTCAGCCTCTCACATTTCTCTACACGACTGTCTGTCCCTTTAACCTGGCAACCATTGCTAGGGAGACCTCCACAATGGTGACTGCAGCGGGATAAGAAATGGACACTTTAGCTGGATGCTACTTTATCTCCATTGCCCAAAGCTCTCAGCTGGCATCTGCTCTCTTGCTGTCGTTCCAGACGTAAGTGGTTGTTCAGGGAGCAGGAGCTGTACATTTTACCTGTCAGATGCCACCTTCCACACCTGCAAGTGCTCTGCAGGGATCAAATGAATGGGGTGTTGTAATTCAGAGTTTAGTGTAGTGTGTGGAAGGATTATTGAGGCTTCTTTCTACAGCTCTTGGACGTGTTTCAGTCATAGTGGGATTGAAATAAATGTGTATGTGAGCAATCTAGGCCAACGCAGAATATGCTCTCACAGAACAAGTTAAAACAACCTTCATTCACGAAGTTCTACACATTTCTCGCCCCTTGATTTATGAAATTATTTGGCTAATTTCATTATGTTTTGAGCTACCATTAAGAGCTAGCACTCTCAGACCTTTTGCAAACATTTTGGCGTGTTTCCATTTAGTAGATTTTATTGTTCCTTCCAGTTAGAACATAAGTATTTAATGATAAAAGTATCCTTCCAATGGATTCCAGTCTAAAGTGTCTAAATAGTGGCTGATGTTTATTTTTAGCGATATTCTTGGTGATTTCAGTCTAACGCATTTAAGCACAGATTATTTTGTGATCCTGTCACAGCTTAATGTTTTGTAAAGAGGCTGTTATAGAGTCAGAAAGGGTCAACTACGTATACTGAATCTGACCGCAAACCCACAATGCACTTCTCTGCATTCATTTCACATGCAAATAGGAGTCCTACAGGTTTACCTGAAAATGAAAATCATTAATTTGCCTTCATGTCGTTCTGCCGAAGAAAAAAAAGAAACGGAACTAAAAGGTATTTTAAATGTTTCATACAAAGTGATCATTTTGCTTTCGAAGTCTTGGAATATGCAAGTCAATTGATATGGATAAATTATACTTTTTTTCAGTTTTTAAGTCTTGTTGACTTTCATAATATGGACAAAAACAGCTAAAACATTCCTAAAAATATATTATTTGGTGTTCCACTGAGGAAATTAATTAATAAAAGTTTGGAAAGACAAGAGGGTGAGTAAATGATGACAGAATTTTCAAAGAAGTTTGAGAAAAGTGTATATTCAAAGAGATATACACTTGGATTCACACAAAAAAGAAAATTCTGTCATTATGACTCGCCCTCATGTCGTTCCAAACACATTAGACCTCTGAGAGCTTTCTGTTCCTTCATTGCAGCTACGCAACTGGCACTTATGCATCAAAAAAGTTCATAAAGAGATTGTAAAATGAATCCATATGAATCATATATATATATTGTCATTAAGAGTCATTTATTTTTTAATTGACACATAGTTAAATCAAAATTCAGTTTTTTGACCGGTTTGACCTACTTTCTTTTGTGGAACGCAAGATATTTTGTAGAATGTTTGGGTGACCATTGACTTCCAAGACAATTCCCAAAATATCTTCTCATATGTCCCACAGAAAAAAAGAAAGTCATACAGTTTTGGAGTGAAATGAAGGTGAGTAAATGACAGAATTTGGGGGGTGAACTATCCCTTTTAGTGGGAAAGTAGCTGTTTTAAGGGATTGTTTTTAGGATTTAGCTCATTTTGTTTTCAGCTCATGTAATAAACAATTGGTTTTGTTTCCAGCTGGATTAGTTTTTGCCTTATTCTGTCATCTGTGAATCTTGCCCGATGTGCATAGTGGCATGATGCATTTTCAGGATTACCAGTAACATAGTGGCTGCTGTTACAGTTAACCTATATGCTGACACATGTGTCTGTCTGTAGCATAGATCTGGGCTTTTCACATTCCGGTTTTTGTCCCAAGTCGTTCTTTGTGCTCTCAAGCAAGGCAGATAGTTTCAGAGACAGTCTCAGTCTCTATAGGCTGTACTCAAGCCCATCATATTGTCTGTTATTGTTCAGTTGGGCAGCTGTTTACATTGATCTGCTATTTTCCATCTAATGAGCAGGGCACATACAGTACATACCGCGTGCATAATATATACACAGGTCGAGCTGACATTCTCTCTGCGGGCCTTTTGGCGGTCTGTGTAAAATATTCATGTGAAGTCGCAAGCTCAATAGAGCCTTTTGTTGTACATCATGACTGGCATCTACACCTGAGGCAGACAACGACTCGTTGCCCATGATCTGAAGTGCAATGGGACATACCAAAGGTACCATCAGAAGGTAGACAGAGAACAACAGAGATTTGAGTTTTTTTAGTGATTGGAAAGAGGTTGAAGACAGCTTCTTTTCTTCAGAGACCGTTTGTGTTGAATAATGCTCTTTGCATGAAGATGGAGTAATACCTGAAAGTGGTTTTCTCAGGCTGTTCCAGTGGTGAAATTTCACATAAAGTTATCCTTTTCTGTGTCTCCATCCAAGTGATGAATTTTTCGCCTGAGTGCTGAGAGTTGTTGTGGAGTGTTGGTCCAGATCAATTTCTTTTTCCTTCTTGTAACACAAGCCTGTCTGAACTGTGCTGCAAGTTTACCCATGCATGGATGAAGGCAAACATGGCTTAATAAAATGATCTCTCTCTCTCTCTCTCTCATTGTCTATATCTATACCCCTGTTTCTCTTTTTCCCAAATCCAGTTAAGCTGATAGTTTTCAACTAGTTGCTGGTTTCTAGGTGATCCAAGCTGGTTATTAACTGGTCCAGGTTAGCCATTAGTTGCTGAAACAAAATTCACTCAGAAATTCTTAAATTAAACAGCATGTTTTCAAGCAAAGGCTACACACAATCACAAGTAAAGTTTGTTTCAAGTAAATTATGCTCAAACTTTGTCCAATTTACTTAAGTAACGGTTATAAAAAACACTATAATTTCTCAATGCTAATATTATCTCATTTAAAATACTGAGTAATGTTCACTTTTTAAGTTTTTTTTTTTAACATGACTACAATTAATTTGTGAAGCGTTACCAGTATTGTGTTAAATAAAAATATCTGAACATAAGCCAATAATACTGACAGACATCATTTTACATAAAAAATTATTATATATTTGAATTGTAAATAATTCACTAAGGTATGGATAAAACAAATAAAATTATTCAATCTTTGTCCACAATTCTTTTACTCTACGAAAGCAAAAGAACAGAATTAGATCAAGTACATTGCCATCACACATACAGTACAGCTTGGACCAGCAGAAACCAGGGAGTGGTTCCCAATCACAGATATCAGCTTAAGCTGGTTTTGTTTTGGTCTTCTGATCACTTTTCCTTGATTTCTCTCTTTTTCTTCCTACATCTTCCCTAGTGGGCCAAGTTGTTAGTACGTCTTGGGTGCAGAAGGGGAAGGGTTTCCATAAGGGGAGAGAGAACTCACCAGCACTGGGAAAACTGTAAGGCAGGCTTAAACATTGATTGGTTCTCAGGCTGTTGCCATGGTGGCAGGTCGCTCTCCCTCATCTCAGCCAAGTGGCATCCAGAATTACACTGTTGTTATGACAACAGACAGGAAGTGAGGTATTGTTATCCCAGTTATATATAAAGGCTTTGTTTTCTATAGCATTTCTTGCACTAAACGACATTCATTTGCACTGGAGAATCTCTCATAACACAAAAGTTTACTTCTCTTGCATGTAGTAAACGACTTGCATTGATAAACTCTAGCTTCATTGCCGATATAAGGTTACCTCTATAGCTGTCACAGAGTTGAAGAACTATACTGTTCTGAAATATGCGTCAGGATGTAAATAAACAGGACTGGTGTTGCTGGAAATGGTGCTTTTACATTCACATTCATGTATTAAAACCACTGCCTGACTTTTCAGTTCATATGTTTAGTCACTGATGAAAATAATGTCAACGTTCATTAATCTAACAGATCTAAAGTTGACAGATCTAAAGTAAATGCCAAAGGGCAAGTTTAAGTGTATGTCAAATATCTGAGAGATTTTAGTTTGAATTTGACTAATGAATTCCCCAGAGTCTAAGTCAAAGATATGTGTTGCGGGATTATAATTTTAGTCTTCCCTGCATTCAACAGATTTTTAAGTTGGAAAATGTAATTTCAAGCCAGCATCAAAGCACGACTAGAGAGAGATTAGATGTGTTTTTGAAAGTAGTGGAGAGGTTATTTGAAAGCTTTCCTGTCAATATTAAATTCATTCAAAATTTATACTTTTATTCATTCCTGATGTCTGAATAAAAAAGTTTGCCTGAAATGCAGAGGGAACCAACATAAATGTAGCTTTGTGATTCAGACTGCAATTAAATTACCATCCCAAAAGGCACTAAACCATACTGGAATCCTATGAAAAATAAATTGATATAGTATATTGCCTAACTTCTGAATCGTAGAGGGAACCTACATTACATTAATTAAACGAGGCAGTTTTCCCCCTTCAACCATATTAGCAATGGACCATGAATGGTGTAATGGAGACTTTTGTTGTAGTAAATTTGTTTAAAGCAAGCAAACTCTCTCATTGACAGAGGTAGTCTTTTGTGTTAGGATGTTTAATGTAAAATGAAGGAGTTCTGTGGAAAATCTTAAATTCATATTTTGTAAAACATGAATATTTTGTTCTGTCCTTTGGGCTTGTGCATTAACAAGTACTCGCATACTTCTTTGAAGTACACACTAGCTAATTAAATGGCTGTCAACTACAGCAGCGCATACATCCACTGAGATAATATAAAGCACTCTTTAGTTTTAGATTATACTTTTTTTCTCGCTGATTATGTGTACTGAGGCAGTTTGAATAAGCTTTTGAGGGCTCTTTTGTGCCAGTGTGTTGACGCTAGAGGTTATTTATCCATAGCAAATTTCAGTTTTTAAAATGTCAGGCAATGCCACTATATATTTGAATGAGTGTAAAGAGTCTATACGACTAAATGAAGTGAAAATATGACTTGACGCAAGAGTTGAATGGATTCAGACAGCTGTCTGGCATTGGACTGTCTGATGTTGTTGTCACAAAGAGAATTTTAAAATTTGATCTGGCTATGCCATGTTTATTTTGACAGGTAAAGTCAAACTGTCTCTCATGAGTTAATATCTGCACATCTTCTTCTTATCTCTTTGAACAGGCAAATTGCTGTGGATGGGAACCTTCTCTGCACCCTCTACCTTCCACATGACCCCACTTTCCCTGTTTCCTCGGCTCCCGTAAAGATACGTAACACTCTCTAACACACACTGACAGCATGACGTCCACTGCCCAGATTCTGGCCTTTAAGCTCTCCCCACCCTCTCAAGATGGGAGTCCAGAGCGTCTGTTCAACTGTGATGAGGACATTGAACGGCGCTATGAGGTGGTCCCGTCTGTCGTCTGCTCCATGTGTTGTCTCTTTGGCATCATCTACTGCTTCTTTTGGTAGGTTGCAAAGGATGCATTAACTGATTATATTTAGAAGATCGCAGACAGTTGATCAGACTGGTTTGGAGAAACGCAGATTTACATAAGATAGTATTACTCAGAACGAGCCCAGATTCTGGCACGACCTGAATGCATGGGTATGTTTTTGTCTCGTTATCACAAACATCGTTTCAGCTGTGGTTGTTAAAGCCAAATTTAATTCACATAATAACCGTCTGAATGTGACAACCAGACAAGGGTGACAAATCTATGTCCCTCTCTATTAGATAAGCTTTATCACTTTCACTTGACTGTGAAATTTGCTTTCACTGCCCATTACTTGTAGAGAGAGAGAGAGAGAGAGAGAGAGAGAAGCTGTGACGAACAACAGTAGACTCTCTTCTCTCTGTGGCATTCAGGCTCAATGTGACTTAAAATGTTAAAACATGTTATGTATTCTTCTTGCCCTTCTGCTGCCAATTTGGGCCATTATCAACTGTTTTTAATTGCATCATTTGAAAGCAGATAACCTCTCAGTGAAAAGCACAATGCTTTTTGAAAGGCTCCTGTCGATTTAAAAGCTACTTTTTTTTACTGTAACTGTAGCAACGGAATGGACATTAATGGCACAGAGCATCAAGCACCTTTAGTCAATGCAATTCTGGTGATCCCACTTAAATGTTTCCAAATAAAATGTTTATGCCTGGGATTTCAAGTTGACCTGTTTCAGGAATGATTGACTTCATCTCTAAAAATAGGCCCAGCGACCGACAACGGTCTTGTTCCGTATCTCGTTGAATATATAGGCGATATGGGCAAAAACATTTCTCAACATGTTTTTACCCCAATATCATTCATCACAATATTCATTTTATACCAATAACGGGCAAGGAAATGGATTCCACAAGTACAAACTCAGCAGAATAAGCTATCTTTGAATGTAATCTTTGAAATTATTTAATACAAATTTTTCATCAACAATTATTTATAATTAAAATAATTTGTTAAACTTGAACAATTTAATTCATCTTTTAAAATCTATTCAAATGAAAGTATAACAATTAATTTTCAACAAAGCATTGCATTACAGTAAGATGCTGCACAAAATGACTGGAAACATGGATGAAAGATGACTTCTTAAAAAAATTAATAATAATAACACTAATATTACGGTAAATTACATAAAGCCCTTTTTAATATACAATAGTAATATACTAATTGCATACAATAGTTATATATATATATCATATAATCATCATTTTGTTGTGAAGACTTTCTCAGTTCCAGTGTGTATTTGTTTATAGCCTTTCTCAAATTAAATGGTACAAATTAGCTTTTCAGAGCTTTCTTAACCTGTTGCATAGACTTTATGGTAGGAAATGGACGTGCAAGCTGAAAACGGACTGATTTTCGTGTTGATTTCTGCTGTGTGATGGGCTTTTTGAATTATCCATATTGAGTAAAAATGTCAACAGATTATCATTGTTGCGATGCTGTTTTGAGATTGTTCGATTTCCAAGCCCTAATTATATTCTTATTGATTATCAGATAGTAATATCATGTTCTCTTCCAAAACTATCTCTTTCTTTCCCACCTGCTCCTTCCCTATCCTTCCCTCTCCACCCCTCTTCACTTGTAGGGTACCGCTGCTTCAAGGCCGTAATGTTCCTCACGGGTCTAATGTTTGGTTCCATCGTCATCTTCATGCTCTGCTATAAGGAGAGGGTCATGGATACTCAACTAAGTGTGGAGGCCAGTGTGGGCATCGGCCTGGGCATTGGCACGTTATGCGGTTTGGTCACTATGCTGGTCCGCAGCGTGGGGCTTTTCATGGTTGGACTTCTCCTGGGTTTACTGGTCGCCCTCGCCTCTCTGGTGGTTCTGGAGGAGTTTTACCACCCGCGGACAGTGTGGCTTCCCCTGGGTGTGCTGCTGGGTTCGGGCATGCTGTTTGCTGTGCTCACTCTGCAGTGGCAGCGCTGTTTCACCACCATCTCCACCGCCGTCTTCGGATCAGCTGTGGTGACTGTGACTGTGGATTATTTTGTCGAGCTCTTCGCTTTGACACGGTATATCTATGAGAGGGTGAAGGTGGACCCACCTCGCCCCGTGTGTTGGTTCACGTGGGTGGTCATGGGAGTCTGGCCTGTGCTGGCACTGCTGGGTGTTCTTATTCAGTGGAAGGTCACAGCTGAAGGATATTCACACACAGAAGGTAAGTCTGGCAAGCATGTGGCAATTAACGAATTTGTTTGCCCATAAAATCTTTAAGATATTAGGTTAAACTTATTTGGCTTGCTGTCCACTGGAGAGGGGCTCGATGAAGCAGCTTCAACTCGAGCTCTGATATACCGTACCCCCCCCAGTGGCTAAAATGTAGGATATGATGATTAAAAGGGGCAAGGTACCTAAGATGAAGGTGGAGTTTGGGGAGGTGGAGGGATACTGGAACAGCTGATGCTAGGGAGAGGTAAGCTGCTGCTTATATACTGTACTCGGCTGATGATTGAAAGATTAGATTGGCTCACTCCTCCCTAACTTACGTTTAGGAACTTCATATATAGTGAAAGGGACAAAACTGTGGCTTAAGCCAGAAGTATACTTGTCTTGTCCGCTTTCCGCTCCGGCTCATTGACAGTTCATGTGACCTAAATTACGTCATCAGCACAGATTTTTTTTGTGCGCACCGACAACATGGCATGTGCAAATTGCTCAAAAAAATTGTTCACTAGGTAGTGGATGCACTTCAAAAACGTCCATTCGCGCTCATGGTCGATGGAGTATACTTTGAATTGCTTGTGTGGTCAACTGTGCACTAGACGGAGAGAAACGCAGAAAATGAAGTCTAATAAACCTGCTGCTCGAAGTCAAACAAAGGACAACGAAATCACTCACTTCTCTTCATATAGATCCATTTATATTTAATTTATAGAGTGATGAATGTTATTTGCTTACTTCATTCAAATTCTGTGTTTTTAGGGTTTTCAGGTAGGTAAAACAGATGTTTTTTTTTTTATTACTGACTGCTTACTTGTCTTTAATAATGTTTTAAATTTAGATTAATTAGGCTAGTAGGTTTTATAGTATCAAAATTGGAATAGAGAATTGTAATATATCACTGGTATCTAGACATTTGAACCGCTGACCCAATCCTTAGTCCTGCTGGAGCAGCTGTAAATATGCACTGTGCTAGTAAATGAAAGATAAAATGTGAGCAATAGAACTGAAGTAACAGAAATTCATTTTTATCAGTCTTAATTAAGCATGAACATAACTAAAGTGAATATATATATTTGCTATATATAAGCAATTTAAGCAAACTAATATGATTCATATGCTTATGGTTTCTCTACCCAATATATAAAACAATTACAAATGCAGTGAAAAATACAGGTATCGGTATCGACAAGTGCAGAAATGAAAGTATCAGTATTGGACTCGTTCTGGAAAAAGTGGTATCGATGCGTCCCTAGTCGTGTCTGCTCTCTAACTGAACTAAATTATTTTTATTACTATGAACAATCAAAACGACGGTGGGGGCAAGTGATTTAACCGGTGTTGCGGCTGAACGGTAACACCGGCAACACCAACTATCGCAGCAAGCCTAGATTGAAGCTTAACTCTGCAGGATAGTGACAGTGTCCCTTCAGGGTCAAGATTGGACACCACTGGTGTGACAGTAACATTACCATTAGTTCTTATAAAGAAACAGTTCACACAAAAAATTTATATTATGTCATTATGTCTCATGTCGTTTCAAACTTCGATTTTTTTCTATAGTGGAACAATTTTTTTCAAATATTATGAAATTCAGTGGGGTCCAAAAATTTCAAGCTCCAAAAGAAGTGAATACAGGTTTCAATTTCTATCTGTGTGTCAGAATATACTTCGAATATACCAGTCGAGTCATATGGATTAATTTCATGCTACCTTTACAGTATGTCCTTTTTGGATCTTAAAAGTTGTGGAGATTGATTTTCATGAAAAATAATCCGAACGATCAAAATATCTTATTTTTTGTTCTGCAGCAGAAAGAAAGCCATATGAGTTTGTACATGAGGGGGAGTAAATGATGACAGCATTTAGATGTTTAAGTAATCTATCCCTTTAAGAGGATGTCCCTACATGGACTTCATTAAAACAAGGTGTCTTTCTGAAATCCCCCCTCGTGGATCCTGGGAGTTTAGGGGTGATGAGGTTTTTGGTGGTTATCTATTTATGGATGTCCTAGTTAATTACTTCCAGTGGTAGTGATCCTGTGGAGATCAGAATGGATTAGCTGTGCCCTCCATAGTCCATACAGGCTCCCATAGAGTCTCAGAGTGACTCAATAAGAAGGCCTGACCTGAAATCCATGAATGGGGACTTTTGAACTGCTTCATCACTGTCTTGTAGAAAGCAACCACCAACATCTTTAGCACTGCATGAGGGTATGCATGAAATTTCCAAGGGTAGAAGTCACACTCTCTATGACTGATGAGACCACACACAATAGTTAGGGAAGTAAGATATTGCCAGACATCGACAGGACCTTGAATATTTCTCTATTAAAAGTACATATACTTTACTTTTCCTTGTCAGTGCAAGGCTAAACAAAAACGTTATGCTGAGATTCTGAATTAAAGTGCACACTGGGAAAACAGACAGTGAACTGCGCTGGGGTGGTTGCCATGGTTACAAGCTGGGCCCTTGTTTGGTGGAATGGGGGAGGGGGCCGTGATGAGGAAGGGGCAGAAGAATAGAGACGAGGGTGGGAGGAGTGTTTTCTGAGGGGGAGAGCGAGAGAGAAGGATCATTACACGAATTCCCTGACAGATGGGCCACGAAGCTGTTGAGGCACAACAGAGTGACTGAATGGGCAGAAATAATCCGTCTGTTTTTAATAATGACAGAGAACAGAATGTCGATTTAGCCTTGTGCAGAGCAGAATGTGTCAAAACACTCAACGGTTTGTTTATCAGCTTGGCTTTGGACCACTGTTTGAGAAACCCAGCCAGTACACACAGCATAGTGTCTTTTTAGTGTGTAGAATAGCGCCTCTGTTTTGCAGTTGTGAGCTGATGTACTAAAGACATATAAGAACATTTCTCCCACACCTAATTCCTTTCCTTTTCTTCTTCCTAAAGTCTTCATCAATCACCAGCAGAGACGAGTGCAGTTGATGCGAATTCGTCAAAAGGAAGTGAGAAAGGAGTGCGGAAAGAAAAAGAAGAAAAAGCCACAGAAACAGCCGCCACAGCAACAGAAGTACCACCACCCCCCTCAGACCATCCCTCATCCCCCCAACCCTCCACCCAAACTCCAGCATCCAGAGCCCACCCACCGCCGGAAACCCAACACCATTCGCCGCTTCGATGGAGATGTGCTTTCTCCGGTAAGCGTTTGTTTCTCGTGCCACAAACCCATCTGCCAGTTCACATTATCTTGAAACCAGATCTGCAGAACCTGACATATGAATCTCTATGCTTATCTTTACAATTAATCAGAGATTGGTTACATGTTCGCTCTCTCTTTTAGAGTTACATCCAGAACTTCCGCGACAGACGTACGGAGAGGAGGGTCTACTCTCATGGCAAGTTTATGGGCGGCTCACATGTTGTAGATTTGAACTATGACTATGGCTCCCAAGTGCCCCTAACAGCCCATACCGGCCCCGCAGTGAGAGGCTGATCTTCTACTGGAACACAGATTGCACTGAACGAACCATTCCGAGAACTTTGCGGCCGGATCAAATCTAGAGCATGTGGTTACCTCAGCCGTCACAATGGCTGACGGGATTTTCCCAAATGGATTTGCTGTATTCCCATGATTTTTTTTTTTTCAAATTAAAATGCCAGAAAAGTTGCAGCAAATGGATCGTTTACCTACAATACAATGTAGGGCTCTGTTCTCTTGCAATTAACTCCATTTATATTGCTGAAGATGGTTGTGGTATGTGTGTCTGCTCCTCCGAGGCTCTTCTTCCCATAATTAGGCTGCTGTTTCACTCCGTCCGAGAAGAATGTTCTCATTACCACAGCAGCCATTTCAAAAGAGATCCATTACGGGACCAAATACGGCCTTGGCTTTTAAGCGACTAAACTGTCATAAAACATGCACGGCATCTACTAGACAGACCATTCGTATATCCAGTTGACAGATTTTAAACTTGCTGTTAATTTCTGACCTTTTAAAAATGTTTCAGATAACATTGTTTACAGTACGGGCAGGGAAGTGTTTATCTCTTTATAACCGTTTCAAATGGCTTTATCTGCTCTGTGTCAGGGCCTACACAAACTCTGTCTAACTGTGTATGGTGAAAACAATCTCTGTTCAATCTGAGCCGACTGCACAAGCATATACTGAAATGTTTTGTGCATTTATCTTTGTTAGCCAATGCATGTGGGGGAAGTGCCACCATTGCTCTTGATATACATTTTTCAACATGTTGTATCCATTTAAGGCTTAGTTAAAACTGTTTGGTTTGCTCCCAGTTAAATCTCAGGGGCTGTGGCATCGAGAGGAGCCCCAACGATGAAGCTGTGAATCGTGTGGATGATTTAAAAGTGTCCTTGTCTACTATAAGAGAGTTTTGAAAGGGATTAATGAAAGATGCCTAAGAAGGCTGGAAGAGATTTACAATGGTGGACTTCTCAGAAAAAGATTGTGTATTTCTGAGTGTGTAAAAGCATGAAGAGGACAGATATAGAGAGAGTGTGTGTATACGCAGAGGGCGGTGTGTGTGTGTGTGTGTGTGTGTGCGTGAAAGCATTTGTCATACTGTGAGTCTGAAAGTCAAGTCTTAATTTCTGATTTACCTTCATATTTGGATGCAGGGTGATTTCACACTCAGTTTCCCCTCTATGTTTATCAGGGCTGTGGGAGCAATGAAGAGTCAAAGTCTAATCTTTTTTTTCCTCACTCTGAAGTAGTGAAAGGGCTCAAAGGCTTAAATTCCTCTCTGTTTACCTTGTCTTTTAAAGTGACAGCTTGGCTCTCTTGTAAATGTTGTACATTGTCTGAATGTATATATGCTTACATCCGATTCTGTATTATTGCTAGTGCTTTGATTAATTTTTTCTTTTTCTAATCAGTGTTTACATCTGTGTGCTGAAGAATTGTCTTTTTAAATTGTCCCATTGATAGTCATTTGTAATAATTTATTTCTAATTTATTAGATGAAGACTTCAAGTGGAGCTCTGTATGTAATTAAATTGATGTTGACCATTATTATTATTATTCCTAAGCATGTGTTTGTACAGTACTGATAACCATAAATGTTGTGCTCCTGAAGTCAAACATGTGTATGTGTCCATTTTTCTCTTAACACACTGCTGTTTTAAAAAAAGAAGAAGATGGCGGATAGATGGCAAAGAACACAGATGCCTTTGAGGCATAGGGTGAAACATATTAAATTGTGTGAGCTAGTTACTGGCGGGTTTGCGGCAGCAATAAAGACAAAACATGCACAAGTAGCTCTGTGATGCAAAACACAATTTTCCATTTTTTGAAATAAATGTGCATATCCCTGCAGGGGTAGAATTCATTTACACAGATGAAAATGAAAAAGCACTTTAAAATGGATTACTGTTGTCATCCTAATATTTTAGTTGCAAATTGATGGAAAAAAAGCTACAGATGTGATTTCATCTGTGTGGTTTCATTTAATCTCTCTGAGATGTCTCGAACTGCAGTTTTTCCAAGATACAGAAAAGCTCACTTGTACTCTATTTGATTCACATCTTATCAGCTTTCGGATAGTTTTAACTAGTAAATTATTTAAACATGACATTTAAATATCTCCTTGCTTTTCTGCAATGGCTACATTCATCTTTTAGAAGGTAAAATGGCAGTCTGGTTTATGTTGACTGAGTCTCAGACAGAGAGGCTGAGCTGGTAACGCTTCTCTTTCATTTATGAATGCGTGCTCAGAATACTTGCTTTCTGTGGTGGTAGATTCTCTTGATTAGAAGACACTATCTGTAGCTAGTTTCACTGTGATTATATGCTCCCAATTATAGTCTATTTTGTACTTTGAGTTTCTTGTCAGAGAAACTTCAATCCATTGACTAACAATATAACAACCATTTTTTCTAAACCCGGAGATAAGTAAAGACTGCATACAGCTTTGTGTCTACATCTTTGTGGTCCTTATTGTGCCATAGTAACACAACCAAACTTACATTTAATTAGTTTGTTTGTTTATGTAGCCTATATACAGTATATTGTATCAATTCATGTATACAAAATGGTTTTGATTTTCCCATAGCTGCATTCCCCTCTCTTTTCATTTTTATTTAACAACCTTCCTTGCACTGACAGAAACAGACATGTAAGCCTGAAACACAACAGCCTTGGAGGTTTTTAAAGGTCAAAGTTAATGCTAATAAAGAGTCTCATTAAGGTTATGATGATGCGTTCAGCCTGTCCGTGTAAAGTGAGGTAACTGCACAAATGCTACTGCCTTCGGCTCAGAAACAAACAGCTGGATGCTGAATTAGAAGGTTGGATTTTACTATGAAATTTCGTGAGATGCTTAACCTATCAGTTTGTTCCCCGTTTTGTTTTTTAATTAAATTCAATTGTGTCGTAATTGAATATAATTTTGCTATGACCTTTATAGATCTTTATAGAAACAAGCACGCAGCCATATGGATTTCTGTCTTTGATATGACTCTCTGCATATTTCTATGGCATCGCTGTCGAAGAGTAGGCTAATTAGCTGGTGAAGTGGATTAACTTATTGTAGAGAAACTGAAAGTTACCATTAGCACTGTAATGTCTAAAGCGGATGTCATAACCAATGTCAGTAGAGCAGGAATATTTTTAAACGAGCGGTTCATTCATAAATCTGTAAGATCTTACTTTCATGCTGTGGAAATACAAACCGGAAGACAGAACACGAGTGCAGCGCTGAAAAGAGGCGGGGCTACATAAGGTCTATAGCCATATGAAAGCGACAATGGATAATTTATCTCAGATCTTAAAAATACATGAAAGGTAAAATCAAACTGTGAACTCAGTGAGAAACAAGTGTATTCTATATGACAAAAATTGTATCAGTCACTCAGTATGTGTTATTAATTATGTTAAAATGGTGTAATAATTATGAATTTGATTATGTAGCCTACTTATCTATTCGAGTGGAGTGCGCTTGCAGAGAGATGCACACGCTCTTCGATAGGCTGTGATTTTTTGATTGGTTTGGTGTTGCTTATGGAAGGCTAAAAGGTTAAAAAACAAACAAAAAAAAACATGAATTTTAACACGTTAACAACGCAAACACGCACGTGTAAAATCGTCACGTTGTTACCGCTCAAACAACACGCCTTTAACACGTGAAATACACATATTTTACATGTTAAAATTCACATGTTTTTTCACCTTTTTACACGTGTTCTAACCAGATGCAGTGCGATAAGATTCCAGCGACAAGCAACTAAAGGCCAAAACTTTAGCCGCTATAGGGAAATAACCAGAAGAATATACCAAAGTGCAGTAAACTGTAAAACGTACTCGGTTACTAACGTAACCTCGGTTCTCTCTAGGAGAGGGAACGAGTACTGCGTCGAATCGACGCTACGGGAAAGATATTTCTTTGTCGAGATTGAAGCCTAAAAATTAATCCTTAATTTTGTAATATGTAAAACGCTTTTCTGTAGCATACAACCCTAGGCGGAGCAATACCGCTCGCCCATTGGCTGCTCCGCCAGAAAAGCACAGCCTATGCGTGGCCAGTGACGCTGACCAATGAGGGCGCTTCGCGCCCTTCTGCGTCATCTCCCGCCGAAACAGGCGTGGCCTAGGTCTATAAATACCAAGCATAGCTGCGTCCACTCCGATTTTCGTCACAGAAGCGACACAGCGTGGGCACGCACGGCATGAGACGCAGTACTCGTTCCCTCTCCTAGAGAGAACCGAGGTTACGTTAGTAACCGAGTACGTTCTCTTACGTAGAGTTCTCTCCTACTGCGTCGAATCGACGCTACGGGAACCCTTGTAAGACGCCGTGCGTGTTCTTGGACCGACACAGACACCAAGGGCGCGCGCACGCGACCCGGCATGCCAGAGCCAACACCAAGAGTTTATAGGGAGAGCGGCTAGAATAGCATCATCCCTTTATAATAGGGCCCCTAAGGGCATAATAGCATAATATGTAAAATAGATATATATGGTGGGGTAATAGCATGCTCATGGGACACATTGTCAGTGAGTGATGCTTAAACATTTTAGTGACCTGGGCCGCCGTGCGGGGCAGGAGCACTATACCTGGTCTTAGACCGAGAGCAGTTTGGCCTGCAACGCAGGAACCTCTAGGTTATAGAACCTTATAAATGTAGACGGGGAGGCCCAGCCTGCCGCCATACAAATATCTTGCAACGAGATTCCGCTATACCAAGCCCACGACGAGGCCATGCCTCTCGTAGAATGTGCTCTGATGCCCAGGGGGCATTCCAAACCTCTAGATGCGTAGGCTAGCGCAATGGCATCCACTACCCATCGAGATAGGCTCTGTTTCGTCGCAGCACGTCCTTTAGAGCGCCCACTGAACGAAACAAAGAGCTGCTCCGTCTGTCGAAACACAGCGGAGCGGGACACGTAAGCTCTTAATGCCCTGACCGGGCAAAGGAAGCTATTTCCGTCCTCAGAGGCCGGCAGAGCCGACAGGGAGATGACCTGAGCCCTGAACGGTGTGTTGAGGGACTTAGGTACATACCCATGTCTCGGTTTCAACACGACTATAGAGTCGTTGGGCCCGAACTCCATACAAGAGGCTCTTACTGAGAGCGCTTGCAGATCCCCCATACGCTTCACTGAAGCGAGAGCCAAAAGAAAACACGGTCTTGAGAGACAGGTGTTTCATGTCAACTGAGTGAATAGGCGCGAAAGGGGCCCCTTTCATAGCGTTTAACACTGTAGAAAGGTCCCAGACGGGGACTGAAGGAGGCCTTGGAGGATTCAACCTTCTGGCTCCTCTAAGGAAACGTACCACCAGGTCGTTTCTGCCCAGTGCATGGCCAAGCGTCGGATTGACGAACGCTGATATGGCTGCCACATAGACTTTGAGCGTGGATGGGGTCCTACCCTTCTCCAACAGCTCTTGTAGGAAGGAGAGAACCTCCATTTTCCCCACACTGAAGAGGTGATAGACCTTGGTCTGAGCACCAGTCAGAGAACACCGACCATTTGGAAGCGTAGAGCCGTCTAGTAGACGGGGCCCTAGCCTGCTCGATCGTGTCTAACACTCCTCTTGGGAGTTTAGCGGGTACCCGTTTATGGCCCACACATGAAGGGACCATAGCTCTGGGCGAGGATGCAAAAATCGAGCCCCTGGCCTGCGAGAGAAGGTCCCTCCTCACTGGGATCGGCCACGGAGCAGTACTCTTGAGCTGCATCAAGACTGGGAACCAGGGTTGATTCGTCCAGTATGGTGCTACAAGAAGCACTGAGCATCGGCTTTTTCTGATTCGCTCGAGCACTTGGGGCAGGAGCGAGACAGGGGGGAAAAGCATAGAGCGGACGGCGGGGCCAGACTTTGGCCAGCGCGTTCGCGCTCTTTGAAAAGAATTCTGGGCAGTGAGCGTTTTCCTGGTTTGCAAACAGGTCTATCTCCGCTCTGCCGAACTTTTTCCACAGCAGACGCACTGTCTGTGTGTGTAGGGACCATTCTCCTGTCGGAACATTGTTCCGTGAGAGTCTGTCTGGTCCTACATTCAGGCGGCCAGGCACATGGATCGCTCTCAGCGAGCGCAGGTTGTGCTGGGCCCATACCAGTATGCGTTCGTCAGCCTGTAAAGGTTTCGGGATTTCACGCCACCCTGGCGGTTTATATAGGCTACTACCGACGTGTTGTCCGAACGGACTAGGACGTGGTGTCCCTTTATCCGCGGACAAAAGCGGCTCAGCGCTAAGTCCACTGCCATCATTTCTAGGCAGTTTATGTGCGGTAGTTCGACTCGTTCTGCCCACTGGCCAAAGAACGGTCTGCCTTCGAGCAGTGCTCCCCAGCCTGAGGTGGACGCGTCCGTGGACACCACCTTCAGGCTCGAGGAAGTCCCCAGGCTTACACCTGACCGGTACCAGTCTGACGCTCTCCATGGTGTCAGGGCTGAAACGCATTCCTGATTGACCTTGAGGCGATAATGACCGTGAACCCATGCTCGGCGCGGTACACGCGCTTTCAACCAGAACTGCAGTGGGCGCATGCGCAGCAGGCCCAACTGCAGAGCTGTCGATGCTGCGGCCATAAGGTCTAGCATTTTTTGAAATCTCTTGAGCGGCACTATATGGCCGCTGCGGAAGGATTTCGCCATCCGCAGGGAATTTTGCCTGCGTTGTGATGACAGTCGAGCCGTCATAGACAGCGAGTTCAGCTCCAGTCCCAAAAAGGAGATCCTTTGACTGGGAAACAGTGAACTTTTCTCCCAATTGACTCTCAGACCTAAGCACTCGAGGTGATCGAGAATTATGGTCTTGTGGCGGCTGAGTTCCGAAGGTGATTGCGCTAGAATCAGCCAATCGTCCAAATAATTCAGAATTCGAATGCCGCGGAGTCTCAGGGGTGCCAGCGCCGCGTCCATGCACACTGTAAATGTACGAGGTGCTAGAGACAGGCCGAATGGCAGGACTGTGTACTGATATGCCTGGCCCTCGAAGGCGAATCTCAAAAATCGCCTGTGACGTGACGCAATCTTTATGTGAAAATACGCGTCTTTCAGATCTATTGTCATAAACCAGTCTCCTCGGCGAACCTGCGCGAGGATAGCTCTGGTCGTGAGCATTCTGAACTTTCGCTTTGTCAGCGCTTTGTTCAGATGCCTGAGATCCAAAATGGGTCTGAGACCCCCGTCTTTTTTCGGTACCAGAAAATATCTGCTGTACAGACCCCCTTCGCTCTGAGCTTGAGATAGAGGCTCTATGGCCCCTTTGCTCAATAGCTTCGCTATTTCGGCTCAAAGTAGATGTGCTACTTCTGTTTTCACCGTAGTTTCGACTTTCTCCGTGAAACGGGGAGGGCGTCGATGAAACTGTAGCGAATAGCCTCTTTTTATAGTCTCTAGCACCCATTCTGAGACCCCGGGAAGTCTTTCCCATGCATGTGCACGTGTGACTAGGGGTTGAATGTAATCTGGGCCCTGGTCGCGAAATGGCGGCGACACGAGAGCAACCGTGTGCTGTGACATGGACGCCGTGGCGTGTGAGGCGGGGGGCATGTTTAACACAGTATGCATTCCGCGCGCGCTCGGCTCTCTGTGTCGAGAGAGAGCGCGCGGGACGAGTCCCGAGGGCTCGTTATGCTTGTGAATAAACGTGGGCGCTTGGTGGCGGGCACAATTTATAACACCGGGGACACTGTGTTTGTGTACTGACTGACCGTTCGTTAGTTTCGTTTTTACAGAAACCGCGGAACGTACAGTGTGTAGTGGTTGTGGGCACTTGGCAGTGGGCACGCTTACTACATGTAAAGCACAATCGATCTGAGTCGATTTTAAGTGTGCAAACCCTGTGTTGAACGGGGCTGCCCGTAGGGCTCGTATATTTGTGAATAAATGTGGGCGCGTGGTAGCGGGCACATTTATAACACCGGGAATACTGTGTTTGTGAACTGACTGACCGTCCGTTGGTTTCGTTTTTACAGAAAAACCGCGGAACGTGCAGTGTGTAGTGGTTGTGGGCACTGGACAGTGGGCACACTCACTACATGTAAAGTTACAGTCGACCTGAGTCGATTTTATGTGTGCAGACCCTGTGTTGTACGGGGCTGTGCTTGCACGGGTTGAAAAACCGGGCTCTGGTCGCGAAATGGCGGCGACACGAGAGCAGTCGTGTGCTGTAACATGGCGTGATGCGGGGGCGCGCCTATCGAGCGGGCAGCCCGCGCGCGGCGCTCAGCTCTCAGCTGAGAGAGAGAGAGAGCACGCGGTGCGAGCTCCGTAGAAACCATGTGACATGTAGCTTGTAGTGATTGTGGGCACTTGAAAGCGGGCACGCTCACTACATATAATGCACAATCGACATTGAGTCGATTTTATGTGTGCAAGCCCTGTATTGTGTGGGGCTGTGCTTGTGTGTATGAATGGGCACTGGGTCGTGGGCATAGTTACACACATTACATCATCGGCTGTGGCCGGGACACCGTGTAGCACAGAGAGTACTGTCTATCAGAACTGACTGACCGTGCATTCGTTTCGTTTTTTACAGAAACCACGGGACATGCAGTGTGTAGTGATTGTGGGCACTGAAAAGCGGGCACGTTCACTAACGTACATGTATTGCACAATCGACACGAGTCGATTTTATGTGTGCAAGCCCTGTATTGTGTAGGGCTGTGCTTGTGTGTACGAATGGGCACTGAGTCGTGGGCATTACGGATACACACATCACACCATCGGCCGTGGCCGGGACACCAGAAAATACATTTTCAGATTTACCTGGGGCGTCGTGAAAACGGCGTTTGTGAGCAGGCAAACGGGCATTGATGCCGATTTGGTGACTGCAAAATACACTGGCACGGTCGCGTATGTTGGGACTGTGCGAGCGAGACATTTTAGTGAAATCCGGCCGCGCGGGATTAAAACACTGTAGCTTCCCTCGAAGCAGATGTGCGCATCCTGGCTGAAGACGGGGCTTTCCGGGACTCCGCGATTTCTTCGTGAATTCAGGAAGAAAAAGGCGCGGGTCGTGAGGACGGTAACGTACGTTCCTCTGCAGAAAAACAGCCATCCAGCCGGTAAGCGCATCGATGCTGTTCTTTCTCCGTCGACGCTCATGAGCGGCGGGGGAGGGGAGATCCTCGGAGCTCGCCCATTCCCTCGCTCACGAAGCGAGAAGCGAACAGCAGTCGTCATCCCCCTCAGATGCGGCTAGCTGGTCGTCGTCCATGACAGACAAAGCGGCAGGCTGCGGCTTTTGTTCGTCGAAGAGCGACTCCAGCGAAGCGGAGAGAGGAGCTAGCGGCGGCGGCGGCGGCGAGCTCCTCGTGGCGGGGGGTTCCGGAACCCGCTGAGCGCTGCGCTTTTTACGGCGCGGCGCTACAGGGGGTGGGTTAGCAGCTTCGGTGAAAAGATGCCAGGCGAGTCCGCAGAGTCGCGATGGGCATCATTTCGCAATGATGGCAGCCGCCATCACCGAGAGCGACAGCTGCATGATCCTCGCCCAAGCAGGAAACACAAGCACGTGGTCCCCGTCGATGAGCGCAGCTCGGCAGGAGCCGCAGGAAACACGAGACATCTTTAAAAAGACGCTCGCTGCTCTTTGTGAGAAAAAGTGTGTGACGCAGTAGGCGAACACACACACAAAACACACACAAAAGTGATAAAAGGATATATCCACGCCGGAGAAGCGCAGCAGGGAACGGCGGCTGAAGGCGGCGATGACCAGCGGCTTCAGGTAAGGGCTCGTCCTGCTGAGGTGCTGTATCAGACGGCTGTGGTGGCTCGAATCCGGTCCTACGATGCGTTGTAGCTTCGTGAAGTAAAGAAAATCGGAGTGGAAGCAGCTATGCTTGGTATTTATAGACCTAGGCCACGCCTGTTTCGGCGGGAGATGACGCAGAAGGGCGCGAAGCGCCCTCATTGGTCAGCGTCACTGGCCACGCATAGGCTGTGCTTTTCTGGCGGAGCAGCCAATGGGCGAGCGGTATTGCTCCGCCTAGGGTTGTATGCTACAGAAAAGCGTTTTACATATTACAAAATTAAGGATTAATTTTTAGGCTTCAATCTCGACAAAGAAATATCTTTCCCGTAGCGTCGATTCGACGCAGTAGGAGAGAACTCTACGTAAGAGAACTGTTTGCGCTACAAATCAGCGCGTTTATAATTAAGACAATAGGCTACATTAAAATAATATGGTAAGAAATACCAGTTTGCAATATTAAGCAGCATACGGCAATTAACTGTTTTGTACAGCTTAGCTAAATAACTCGAAAAAATGAGCCAGACACATTAAAATTACAAATGGCTGCACCCGCTCTGAGAAAAAAACTGAATAAGAGTGTTTTTCATAAATTAAAATTTTGCATTTAATCATTTAGCAAACCTGTAAATTGTAATTTTATGCAGTTCACTAATTAAATTTTTGGTAACACTTACTCTGTTCGTGATACAGAGTAATTCATTAATTAATTACTGAGTAGCAGACGTTGTAATAACATGTAACAAAATGTAATTAACATGTAACTAAGTTATAGAACAGCCTGTACTTACAGATTGTAATTATGTACATGTAATAGGCAGTTACTGTTACACATATGTAACAAGCCGAGATGGATAAGGTTTATAGATACACATGAAGTACAAGTAAAATCTTAATACACCTTATTTTACGTAGTTTATCCCTGTGTAATATTATGTCATTTTAATGTAATTAGGAAGCTACTGCATGTATTTAAGCTGTGAACTAGTGGGTTTATTAAGATTGATAAGGTAGATACACATGAAGTGCACTTAAGTACAATCCTGATACACTTTATTTTATGTTACATAAGTGTAATGCTACAGAATGTACAAAATGACCATGTGTACCTGCAGGCTTTTCCCGACCTTAGTAGCCTAACATAATTAAGTACTTGTTGTTACATTGTGTAGTACTAAGTACTTACTTATATAATTACACTGTACCAAGTCTGTACCACGTATGTAACTGACTCGGCTTGTTACATATGTGTATACAGTAGATGCTATTACATGTGCATAATTACAATCTGTAAGTACAGGCTGTTCCATAAACTTAGTAACATGTTAATTACATTTTGTTACATGTTATTACAACGTCCACTACTAAGTAATTAATTAAGTATTTACTCTGTATCACGGACACCGTAAAATATTTATATTTATAGTTATAGTTTGTTCCATATGTAAGGCTATTTAATATCTAATTTACTCCGAATTGACAAAATGTCAATGTTAAGCTTTTTGCCCGGGCAATAATAGTGGAAATGTTCAATACCTGTTTTGTAGCCAAGATTTTAAGGTAGCCTATAGCCTACTGAGTGTTGTTGTCTACCCAGAAATTGACTTATTACTTCATTCAATGTATGAGATTAATACAAAAGCACAGAAGCCTTCAATTTTATAAGAGGAAAATACAGAGCATTTTATTGTTGTCTTTTTGTAGAGGTGGAACAGTTTCTCAGATTTTCCCATTATGACCCAACCACACACATGCACACACGTACATTCTAATAAACAGAAACTCTGAGATCAACTGGCCACTTTCATACTCCACTTACACTCCAGACAATATTTGTATTGCGCCGTTTCGCTCGTTCTCCCTCTCGTTCTTCAGCTCACTTTCCTTTTGTCTTTGTGCGTCATCCACACATGCAGTAATGGGTCATGATAATACTGGGTGTGTGCATAAAAAGCCTGGGGCCATCTGTGAAAATGTAAGTTAGGGATTCAATGAAATTCAATCTGTTTCATAGGCTTTACATGATGTCCTGCTGGTGCTGCGTGGACTCGCTGACGACCTGAAGGGATTGGAAAAAAAAGGGAATGATTACACATGCTGCACATAAATGCTGGAAAAACACAAAAGTGCTTAAAAAAAGTGATACTCCATTACAAGAAACAGAGACGGTTGGGAGAGGTTTTTCAATAAGTTAAAACAGCCCTTTTCCTGCTGCAAATCAATACTGGGTTTGTGCAAGACACATTCGTTCATAAATGAAGTTCTCCATATGTGCTGTGCAGAAACACTCTCTGTATTATTCAGCAGAGCAGAATATTAATATTAACAGTGATACATGGAGTATTCTGTTGTGCAACCCAGTGCTGGTTAATAGGGAACAGGATTTTTTGGGGAATGTGTTTGGGGAAAGGACTGTAGAAACAGGCCATATAGCTTAACTTACACACTGAGCACTGAGGGCGTTCATGCCCTTACTAGTTGTCCTAGTCTAGAGTAAAATAGAAAATTATTTGGATGATAACGATTATATACAGTACATATGTGCATGTTTATAATACATGTTTTTGAGACTGGATAGTTTGTATATTCCATTACTGGCACATTAATTGTATCAGGTGGTTACTAGTCTGTTAGCAAGTGTTTGTTTGTGTATTTATGTTACCTCGCCATCCCGGGTCTCAATGGTCTTGATCAGAACTGTTTTCTTAGAGTGGACTTCAGATCCACGCTGTTGTTGCTGGTGGTGCTGCTCTGGGCTGGTTTCTATGACAACGAAATACACAACCTCGGTATCATTAAACTCACCCTTACATAGTAAATAAATACTGCATCTGCATTACTGATATCATCTTTTGCATTCTCAGTTGAGGTACTCAAAACACAAAAGGAGATTTTGAAGTAGGCCTATTTTTAAAAAACATGGTTTTGCCCCCCCCTTGTGGATGAAAAAGTCAAGAGTTTGAAGATGAGAGTTGATGTTAAAAGTTGGATTACACTTTATTTCGACAGTCCACTTTAGACATTCTACTAACTATAAGTAACTTAACAACTACATGTCAGCTAACTCTCATTAATTTGCAACTACATGCCAACTAACTCTTGGAGAATTAACATTGTTAGGTTAGGGTTAGGGTAGTAGTATAGTTTGAAATGTAATTGCAAAGTTACTTATCAGTAGAATGTCTGTTAGAGGACCATCAAAATAAAGTGTTAGCAGATATTAAGCAGACAGTCTAATATTCTAATGAGAGTTAGTTGACATGTTGCAAAGTTACTTAGCCTATAGAATGTTTAAAGTGGACTATCAAATTAAAGTGTTACCCTAAAGCCCCTTTCACACAGAGATTCCGGAAAATACACGGATAAAGTGACCCGGGATTTGACCCGGGTTCGTTTGAAAATGGTTCATTCACACTGCCAGTGATTTGCCGGAATCAGAGAGCGCGTTCACACACATCCGGGTATGTCCCGGATAGACGCGTGACGTTATGATGTGACATATAAGTACGCGTCGAAAAGCGGCTGCTGATCAGGCATTAGATGTTGCTGTTCAAACTTTGTTGTTTATGTACAACATGTTTCGTGGTCAAATCACAATTTTATTTTCGATTTTGAGTTCTTTTCAACGTGTTAATTCGATACGGAATACGCTGGAAGTTAAATTGGCGGAGAGTATGAAAGAAAATGAAGCCGCGAGACGTAAAGCACGGAGACGCCATCGGATGCTAAAAGCTACATCATCACTACGACACACCCCTTACGGCATTTGTCCTGGCTTTTGTTCACACAGCGCGCGTTCCGGGTCTGAACACGGCAATGTTACTAGGTCCCCAACCCGGCATCGATCCCGGCATTAAACCCGGGTCGTGTTTGCGTTCACACAGAAGGCGTTCCGGCAATTTGCCGGCAATTTGCCGGGTTCAAAGTGCTGTGTGAATGGGGCTTAAGTAGTTTGGAACCCAAATTACTTTCATTGTGTGGACAAAAAAAAGTTATTTGAAACATCTATGATTCGCAAAAGAAATAGTCATATGTTTCGAACGACATGATGGTGAGTAGCCTACTACCCCTTTAAGGAGTGTAAAAGTAGGCTAGTTTCTCTTTTAAATAACTCACCTCTGAAATTCAAGGAAGAATAGGTCTGCACAGGCAGAGAGATCCTGAAAACAAGATAAATAATAATAATATTAAATTATTTTTGTTATATCAGTTGAGAACAATGTTCTCAATGTTCCCACAATGTTCTATGTCTTACCTGCTCTCCTCTCCTTCCAGAAGCTTCCTGTAGGTGGCGATCTCCACATCCAGTGCCATCTTAACATTCAGCAGATCCTGGTACTCACGGAGATGGCGAGCCATCTCATCCTTCATTTTTGCAATCTCAGACTCGAGACGGGTAATGGTGTCCTGATAACCACCGGCCTCGCGACCCAGCCTTTCCTCCATCTCCCTCATTTGCCTCATCAGAGATTCATTCTACAGACAGAATGACGGAAAGGTAGAGAAAGTGGGGGAAAAAAAGAAAGGAGTTGGTATGAGTGAAACTGATGTACAGAAGAAAAAGAAAGACCGTAGTTGAGATGAACTGAGTAGAGTAATAATTATGAGCTCAGTAGATTACAGTGCGCCATTACTGTTGGTTATTTACAGAATCAAATTTACTCATGGACCACCAGGGGAAACATATTAAAGACTTAGTAATAAGGTGGATTCAGGTGTGCAGAGGCTGAGCTAATATTTGTTTTGGCTGAGAAATAATAACTTGGTTTAGAGCCCATGAGCAGGATCTTTAACCCTTAAACGCATAGCTCGGGTCTTTAGTGACCCGGGACGTCATTCACTACCCTCCTCTTCATTAATTTGTTTAAGTTAGACATCAACCTTCTTCGTATTCCTCAAGTAATTAATTATAAACAATATAACAAGAAAACATTTATAAAGAATGCCTGTTTTTCCATTCATTTTTTCCTAAAAATTGTATAGGGTCGCTAGCAACCCGAGGTGTGTAACAGTGCAAGTATATTTTATTTCTGCACAACAACAATTGAATCTTTGATGACTGAATAAGTGCAATTCACGTTTATTCCACAAGGTGGCAATGTCTGATACACAGTGATGAAGTGACGTTTTTAAACTCATAGTTAACGCAGGCAGAAAAGAAAAGAATAGGAAGTATCATCAGCAAAGAAGCTGTCAGCGATCAAAATATTGATTTTGAAGGTGTTGAAAATAGTTTTGAGAATATGTATGAGATTGTGAATATGATCCAGATGCTGAATATTTTGGGAAATGAGCTCTGACGAGGACAGTGATGATGATATAAAACATCTGCTCAAAATGAACCCTTCCAAGCTCCAAAAGGTAACAAAATATGCTTTATTTTATTCTACTGTAATTGTTACTCTAATATCAGGAGAGATTTATACAATCGAGATTCATCCATCCGTGTTAGATATAGATCCGGGTCGCTCAAGACCCAAAAATGTAATAATGATTAGCGAAACCTTCATGCATTTAAGGGTTATGGACTTACGGTGCCCTTGAGAGAGTCGATCTCACAAGTGTAGGACTGGATCTGGTGACGGAACTCCATGGTCTCCAGCTTGGATTGTCTGAGAGCATCATTATTCTTGTTTACTGCCTGGCTCAGATCGGACACCTGTGGGTGGAACAAAATAGTTTAGCTCAAACTCCTTTCAGTCTAGATGCATAGATTTGAATATAGCATTTGAATTGTATGTCTGCATATTTCTAAAACCTCTGATACAGACCTTAGACTTATACATTCCTCAGCCTCTGCGATATTCTTGGCAGCAATACCCTCGTACTGCACACGGATGTCCCTGAGGGCGGAAGTCAGGTCAGGCTTGGACATGTCCATTTGGACTTGCACCTGACTCTCCTGCATCTGGTTTTGCAGCTCACGGATCTCCTAAACGGTAAACACAGAGACATGAATGTAGAGTGCTCTTATTTATAAGAGAGTATATATATATATATATGGAGAGTAAAGGAGGTATCCATCCACCCATAACGTGAACTGTTCATTTTCATGGAAGGAATGGTGAAAAAAGTGACTTTGTTCTATGGAACCCAGCATGTTAATGAATGAGACTATAAAACACGTTTAAAAATAAAGATTATTTTTTGCCATTGATGGTTCCATTATAGAGGAATAGTTCATTTCAAAATGAATATTCTCTCAAGTTGTTCCAAACCTGTATGAATTTCTTTCTTCTGCTGAACACAAAGGAAGATAT
Source organism: Phoxinus dragarum (assembly GCA_033366665.1). Lineage (NCBI taxonomy): Eukaryota > Metazoa > Chordata > Actinopteri > Cypriniformes > Leuciscidae > Phoxinus > Phoxinus dragarum. Next base: position 72,899 of record JARPMJ010000609.1, on the reverse strand, counting down.
TTTGAAGAATGTCAGTAACCAAACAGTTGATGGACCCCATTGACTTCCAAAGTAGTGGGGTCCATCAACTGTTTGATTACCAACAAAATATCTTCTTTTGTGTTGAGCAGTAGAAAGAAATTGGTACAGGTTTGGAACAACTTGAGGATGTGTAAATTATGACATAATTTTCATTTTGAAATGAACTATCCCTTTAAAAACCTTTAATATCCATGAAACCATAGTGTTTCTTTAAACACTTTTCAAAATAAAGGTTTCGAAAGGGGGGTTTTCACAGCGATGCTATAGAAGAACCGTTTTTGGTTCCACAATGAACCATTCGGTGAACGGTTATTCAAAGAACCATTTTTAGTGTAAGGAACATTTTAGAAAATGTTTCCTCTATGAATAAACGTTTGTTGAATGGAAAGAATCCATGAATGTTAAAGGTTCTTAATGGAACGATGCCAAACAAAAATCTTCAGAGTTCTTTAGATTATTTACATTTTCTTCACCCTAAGAAAAATGGCTCTTTTAAGAACTGATCGCTGAAAGGTTATTTGGAGAAACCAAAATGGTTCTTCTATGGCATTGTTGCAAAAATGTGAATTTGAAGAGTGCATCTGTTATTATTTTTCATCTCTGTTGTAATTGTAGGACTGTGATGCCTTGTAAGGCCTTTTTCTTTTTCCTCACAGCTGTGTCTCAGAGAATCTGTCTCTGTTTAATTATAGGGATGCATCTGTTGCACAGCTTTACACTGCCCCCTCACTGTCAATGCGCAGCTGACACACACACACACACACAGACCCACATGTGACCATTTTATCCTTACATGTCAAATAAAAAGCAGACAGAGCATTTAAAGAACTTGACTTCAGAGCCTCGTGAGTAAAAGGTCATTGTACGTGTTGTATGCTGGGCATGAGAGTAAGGGAGGTCGTGGACAGAGAGATGAACAGTTAGTCACGTATATAGTCGTGGAATATGTTGAGGAATGTAACTTTAGAGTATACAAACCTCCTCATGGACCTTCTTGAGGAATGCAATCTCTTCATGAAGGCCCTCAATACGTCTTTCCAGGTCCAGCCTGGCCAGAGTAGCAGTATCTACATCCTACAGAGAGCACAGCAATCGTGTAATAATTCAGTTTTTATTCTTCAAAATGAATTGCTTTGGTATTTATATGTGTATATCTTTAATGTTAAACTCACATGTTAAACAATGGTAAATTTAAGAATGTAAAATAATCGTAATAAATTATTATAATAAATATTTAAATAATAAATAAATGTAATAAATAACGTACAGATCTAAAAGCAGAGAGGTTGTTCTCAGCTTCTTCTTTCTGGTGGATCTCCTCTTGAAGTCTGTGGAATACAGAGATTATATTAGTCTTCATGTTAATTTGAAGTCATACATGAAGTAAATACGATTTAAAACATAGAATACCTTCCTAAAATGCTTTAGCCTGTCGTGTTCAATTTCAAATTAAGATGATTTTTAATGTCTTATATTGTAATTTGTTATACAGGAGTTCCTACAGTACGTGGCCAGACACAGAGCTTGTTCTAATGGCCAAGGTGCCCTGCATGTCCTCAGTCTTTGAGATATGCTGAGAGCGAGATCAAGACGAAACATTATATTCTTACATACATGCTTGGAGTTACACGTATAGGGTTGAATGTAAATGTCCCTGACTCGTTTGAAAGAGGCATGTTGTTAATGTGGCACATATCCGGTTTCATGAATGTAATTGTTGGCAGTCAGTTGCCATCTGATATTTTCATCAGAGAGATGAAAGGAGCCATAAATCAAACCATGCCAAAGTTGAAGGCTCTATGTCCATTAGAAAGTAATGGAGAGCTTTAATACTCAGAATGTTTTAGTTGTTTGTTTGTTTTGTTCTTCTTCATACAATGCTGGGTAGCCAGACCTTATAGCTAAAGCTGCGAATCATATAATGAGTTCTATATAATCTCAATGTGTCAGCGCACCATCAGGCTCACTTTAAACAATGTCTATGCGCAGGAATCGCTAGGCTTTTAAACGGTTATCGTTAATCAGTGCTGATAACGTGATGTGGTTTCTGTGGGGCACTTGAATGCAATGCACTCAGACAGACCGCAACACACTATGAGCAAGATAAGGGTTATTTTTAGAGACGTGCATTCTCTGCAGTGCTGGGGGTGTATTGAAGAGGCTAATAATAGCAGTCTAATCTGAGCAGTGGAATAGGACCCTGGGTCTTTTTGCAAATAGAAATAACACTCTTATACTCTTTCCAACATCATACACTTACACGAGTTACATTGCTACTTGGGGTTACCATATACCCCGACAAAGGTATGTTGTCTTTAACGTCTGAGGTGGTCCTGACCCATATCTTTCCTGTGTCGTCTCTGTTTCATGTCTACTGCTTGTGCTTTACAAATCTGGCCATGGCACCCATGGTATTTATGCATTTCTTTCCAGTGCATACCAATTATGTTGTGGGATGTTACTGGGAAGTTTAGTAGAAATTTCTCATGAATGTCCTTTCCCAATTTCACAACTCAATGACATGCATGAGTTATGAGCACCATCATGACTTCCAGTTTTACACTGTGTCATCCTCCAGGCCCCACGTACTGTATTATATAATAAATGTCACTATGTGTCCATAAAGTGTGCTCTTATGTAATCTGATGTGACAAAATGTTTGATAAACATCCAACAGAAGCATTTCAGAACCAACCGTTCCATGAAGAATGTATAAATAGCGTTTTTGTGATGACTTTGCATGAATGTTCTAGTAACGTTGCTGTGAGAATGTTTCTTCACTACTTTGAGAGCCACAGTTCTCTGTTAACTAGGTATCATCTCAAACTTCAAAGAAGATGAACGCAAAGCTGTCGATCTTCATTGAGAAATAACATTTCAAATTTGAATTCGAAGTAAAGAATCTGAATGAATGGAAATGTTTGCAGAAAGCTAACTTTCTCCTAAATATTTCTTGTAGTACTCACCTCTGTTTTAGTTTCTGTAGGTCATCGCCCAGGTTGTCTCTCTCTATCTCAATACGAGACCTCTGATTGGTCAGTGTCTCCACCTGTCTGCGCAGCTCTCTCATCTCCTCCTCATACATCTCAGCAATACGCGTGGGCTCGCGGCCCTGCATACGCTCAATCTCCACCGACAACGCTTGGTTCTGCTGCTCCAGGAAGCGCACCTTCTCGATGTAGGTGGCAAAGCGGTCATTGAGATGTTGCAGCTCTGCTTTCTCATTAGTGCGTGTATTGAGGAAGTCGTGGTTCATGGCGTCGGCCAGATTGAAGTCCAGCTTCTCACCAAGACCGGCATAGGAACGGACCATTTGGCCACCACCGAAGGAGCTGGATGCGCGGTGGCTGGAATAAACGGGAGAAGCGGAGCTCTTGCTCATCTCATAAACTCTGGAGGACATACGAGAGGACCCAGAAGAACCACGGCCAGAGAAAACGGAGGCGCCCACGCCAGAGCCGAAGGTACGGCGGTAAGAGGAAGCCGTCTCGGCAGAAGTTGAATACGCCTTGCTCATAACTGGGGCCGCTGAGGTTTGTACAGTGTGGAAAAGCTGGGTCTCTTAGGGCTCTGCGTGGTAGAATGAGGGTCAACGGCAAAGCTGGGCTATATATAGTGTAGCTACCACCCCATCTGCCCCCACACACATTTTTCTGTCTCTGTTATCACCCCACACATTGGCCCCCTCTTGTCTCTCTCTTTTCTAAACCTTGCTTCCTCAGCTGTCTGAGGTCTGGTTTCCAGCAGCCGGGTGGAGCAAATGGATGGGGCATGAGATGGCACAGGTCGCGTCATGTAGAATGTGCTGTCTTTTCTTTTGCTTACCAGGAAGAGCTCTTGTACCACAGTAAAATCAAAATTACATTGATAATTATACATGTCCAATATGTCCAATATGAAAGGTTCGCCAGATAAATTTGGATGTGTTTATGATAAAGGGTAACACTTTATTTTGATGGTCCCTTTTGAACATTCTGTTGACTATAAGTAACTGTGCAACTACATGTCAACTAACTCTCAGTAGAGTATTAGTAGACTGTCTGTGTTATCTCCTAACACTTTATTGTGATGCTCCTCCAACAGACATTATCTGACTATAAGTAACTTTACAACTACATGTCAACTTATTCTAACCCTAACCCTACCATGTCTAAACTCGTCAATATAATGTGTTAAAGGGACAATCAAAATAAAATGAAACCTGATAAAGTTGTAATTTTCTTTTCAATGTTAATTCTAACTTTAGTTTTCACCTTTGCAAAAATAACTGGATACTCCCCTTTCAAGCCACTCTCTTCTATTTGAAATATTATTTTAATCTGAAATTAGATTTAATAATGACATATTGTCTTCAAAGTAACGATAGAGCTCCTACCCAGCAAACAAAAATACGTTTTGCTAACGTTCCCATTAAGTTATAAATGAATGTTCTCTGCACGTTAAAAATGTCCGGTTTTTAAATGTAAAAAATAAAAAAAATAAAAAAGATTTTAGCAAAATTTTCTTTTACTTGTGAACGTTCTCTGAACATTCTGGAAAAAATCAGGTAGTAAAGTTTAAACAATGTTAGACGAATGCCCAACATTCCATGACCAATATATAAATATTGTTTTGTATATATAAGTATTGTGTTTTGAGAACATTATTAAAGACCAGGGAACTTTGAATGAACATTCTATTAACGTTACTGGACAAACGTTCTTTGAGAGAACCTTGGCAGAACGTTAGCTAAGGTGAAATAGTTATACATACACTAGAACACAAGCTCAGGCATTTTATTTATAATTAGCTGCTATATTTCCTCTGCTCAAAAGATTGTTGCTGTTGTACAAATAAACACATGCATCTGCATCAGTGACTTTCATTGAGCCCTGACCTCTCTTCAACGACTTTAAATGGAGTTTGTTTGACACTTCTGTAACAGCATTTTGGAATATTGAATAAATGGAAGGAAAATGTTTTATCTCAATATATTTTTAGGAGTTACCCTCCGGTTTCACAGACAAGGCTTAAACCTAGTCCCAGACTAAAATCCATGTTTGAGTTGTTTTAACTGAAAGCATATCTTAAAATATGAATGTCATTGTTTTGTCTCAAGATGCACACCAGTAATGTTTTTTTTTTTTATATATATATAATTAAATGCCCTTATTGAACTAAGGACTATAATCCTGGCTCAATCTAAACCCTGTCTATGAAACCGGGCCAATATGATCTTGTAAAAATATATGATTCCCAACCAGAGGTATATGTCTTCAAGAGGGTTCTCAAAAAGATAGTTCCCCCAAAATGAAAATTCTGTCAGCATTTTCTCCCCTTCATGTCATTCCAGACTTGAATGACTTTATATCCTCTGTGGAACAGAAAAGAAGATATTTTGAATATACATATTCAATAAATATATGTCCAAAAAAGGAAAGATAATGGTGCCTGCCTATGTTTTTCAGTTTCAAATGGACACTTCAAAATGTCAAGACAGAAAATAATTTACACACACACACACACACACACACACACACACACACACACACACACACACACACACACACACACACACACACACACACACACACACACACACACACACACACACACACACACACACACACACACACACATAAATGGTTAACTATACCTATTTAGTGTTTGCTTTATTAAACAGAAATTACAACCTTTTCATTATTATTAATTAATTTTGTTACAATTTGAGATCAAGCTATATAATAATATAATGTGTTTTATAAATGTGTGTTGGTGACAATCCTTAAATGTGTGCTACTTTTTTTTACAGTAATACGTAACATTAATGATAATGCTAAATGGTGTCCTTTCATGCATTTGTGAAATGTGTTTTATTTTATGTTTTTGTCTTTAAATGTCTTCAGATAAGCTATATAAAAATATTAGGCCATCATGTGAGGAAGGCTTAATATTTTAGATATATCACATCATCCTTTCAATGACGGAATGTTCTTATTTTGTTTTTCTTGTGTCATAAACTCTTACATTGCACCTGGGAAATCAGAGTAACGAACTGTGTATCATCAAATATATGTGATACCAAATAAGATCTCTGTTGCTCCAACCCCCATAGTCTTCCCGTTCCCCAGGCTATAACCATAGTGAATGAGAAGTTGCGATGTTGCTCCACAGCTGCTGCTGTCATGGCTAATATTAGACTGGAAGTCACACAGCGCCGTCACCAGACTGCTTTCCTAAGGGCCTCTTGGAAAAAGTGTGGACTTGATGGGGCAGAGACAATTATTAAGAATTGTTAATACGGAATACAAATGTGTAAATATTCATGGTAATATGAGTTAAATCTTTCATATATGTTATATCTCTGAATGTATCTGAGATTGGAATGTACAGTATGTGATTGGTGTCCATGTGGTCAAAAAGTGCCCCAAGAAACTTAAAACATTTCAATTTATAACACTAATATACCCTCACAACTTCTGCTTAGTAGGACTTTGTAGTTTGGTCAGGAGCTGAGAATGTATGTCATTTTATATTAGGTTTTGTTATGTGCTGTGTGGTTTACACTGTTGACATTTAAATGTAAGTATTTTTACAGTAAGATGTGTGGTTGGTAAATCAGGAAACAGCACTGGAACAATCTGTTATGTGTTTACAGTTTTGACCTTTTTCAATTCAAAACACTGAATGAATGAAAATTGACATAAGGTCCGGTTTAAAGATCAGCATTCAGCTTTCTTTTATGCTGATTATGACAATTTAATGTTTAATAAACACTATTTCATCAGCTACTGTGTGTGTGTGTGTGTGTGTGTGTGTGTGTGTGTGTGTGTGTGTGTGTGTGTGTGTGTGTGTGTGTGTGTGTGTGTGTGTGTGTGTGTGTGTGTGTGTGTGTGTGTGTGTGATCTCCACCCTCCCCTGCCTCTCCACCCCAAATGTTTAAACTTTATGAGACTTTTATGTGTTTTGGTTTTAATAAAGTGTATGTATTATACCAACATTCTCTGTTGCTTTATTATTGGTCTTTACATTAAAAACAAATGCAGACTGGGCACTCGTGTACTTCCTTTCTGAAGTCCACCACAAACCACCACAAAAAATATCTCATGTTACACACAAGTTACTTTGAATACTTTTCAATCTTTCAGAAACCCTCCACCTTCCCCAGCTCCACCTGTATAGATCTGCTATGGGGTTAATTCATGTATGTTACATGTGCAGCAGCAACAACATGCCTTACATGTTCACAGTAATGTCTGCGAATGTATTGGCAGTCGCAAGTCTCTGTACTTGCTCTGCAGGAGCATTGTAGCAGAACTATTCTGCCAAGACCAAATACATTAACATTCCCATATTCATTACCTTGCACATCTCTCACATAGTTGTCATGACAGTCACGCAAAGGGTAGATTTTCTTATCAAAAAACAACAACATTATCATTTATCATATGTTCCCACAATGCTTCATCATGAATCTTATGATATAATTTATTTTTGGCACATCATGAGAGTATATGCTACACTTAGAAAGTTAATTTTAACCCTAGAATATATATATATTCTACACCAAGAATATATCACATACATATATATATATATAATTTGGCAACTTGGGAAGTTAGTAGTGTAGATGGCGGGGGAATGTGGTGTCTAAATGCCAGGACATGTGAAACCACGCATGGGTAGGGGTAATGGGGAGTGGTGGGAGTTGCCCAGTGGGTCATCTTTCAAAAAACACCCTTTGGCTGCTCTAGCAACCAACCAAACAGACATACACAGATTCCATTCCAACAAGGTGAAATGCCATGTAAAAAGGGGTAAAGGCCGACATGACAAGCAATATTGGGACACGGTTTGAAAGATGTAAAATAAGAAAGGGTCCCAGACCATTTCATTAGACCTTCACATTTACAATCAGAACAAAACCAAATTAATTGACTAAAACAAATTAGAATAACAAATAAAGAGAAAGTTTGTTCAATTAGAGTTTGTAAAAATACTTTTTTTCAATAATGTGGTGAAATTAATATTTTCATGCAAAAATATAGTATTATATATAATGTGCATCATATGCATGGTCACTATTTTAATCGTATTGTAGCAGTGTTTATGTGTAAAGCAATACTCATAACATATCATACTGTACCTCGTAGGGTGCATGAGAATAATACTGCACTGACCATATCTGAACAGTTGGTGGCACCACAGCTCAGATTAAAAAAAGTCACAGCTCATATTAATCAGCTGCACATCCTCGTAAAAATGACGTGTTTTGTTGTTACCGTCTCAATTGGTTGTAGATCATGTTGACGTATATAAATGATGATGACGGTTTTCTTTTCTTTTGATTAACTAGCAATACAAATGTTATAGATTCCTGAAACAATGTGAAGAATTATTTTGTAAAGACTATTGATTAGGGTCAATCAGCTTTATTCCATTGTTTTCATTTTTTTTAATGATCTCTTGTTAGCATTATTTCGCCATAGCAAATGTGTTGTAGCCTAACCATTTATCCTTTGTCTTTTATTTTTTATTTATCATTTCATGTGTATACGTGATTATCCTTACTTCTTCCTTTGGTTATCTGCTTCTACTTACGAATATTTTGTTGAAGCTTCTTGTTCTCCTGAAGGTCTTTGTATATTTTCATCTTTTTCTTGATTATTAATAATGTGAAAATAAAAGTGGTTAGGCTATGCCGCACATCGTAGACAGTAAATACTGATTTGTCATATGTTTGTAAGCCTAATATAGACTTGGTGTATGAAGACCTTTTTTTAGAAAAACAACAGAAACATTGCAGTCTGACAAATCTACTCCACGTGCACAAAATGATTGCGACTTGAGACCAATGAACGTTTCATGTAAAACATTCAATGACAGTCTAAACATATCGACTGACAATAATAGAAAACACGTTTCTGTATGCAAATTCAACAATAGCATTTATCATGGATTTGCCTTTAAGGAAAAATTCATTTGACATCCAATCTTTCCTCAGTGATATGTGATGTCATTTCTTTTTCGTCTCAGTTTCCTTCTGGGAGGAGGAAAACCATAACCAACAGAAGGATTCAGTCATCTTCTGCAGTCGCCGAAAATATAGTGAATGCTAAATAACAGACAGCCACACATCCTGCCCGCTCTTCATAGATGTCTGTTGGCCCCCTCCTTCCTTTCGCATGCAAGACTCTTCACAAATCTCCTGGGCTCCCTGTGACGTAATTGCGGGTCCCCTCCACATCCGTGAAGAAAGATCGTGATTCCCGCTCCAGATCCGCACCACAAATTATGTACATTCGTTACTGCCTCTGTATGTTTATTACTGCCTAAAACGAAAGCCTACAGTTAATGTGTTTTACCTGACGCGTCCATCACTTATGCTACAAGCGTTTAGCACAAGCCTGCGGCACCGACAGACAAGATGTGGATTTAAATTCTTGACGGAGGACGATAAAACAACGCGTGTTGACTTCAATCCCGTGGATAGTTAATATGATGCATCCACGAGTATGGAGAGCCCTGTTTTTGATGTCCGTATTCTGCCAGCTTGGAATGGCAGGCAAATACGGTAGGTAATGTCAGCAGATGAGAAAATCTTTTTTCGAAAGGATCTCGAAAAGAATTTCAGCTTCATTGTGCATAGACATTGTGCATCGGTGTGGTTTCTGGCCTATGACAATTACGATGTGGCCACATTTACTTATATACAGTACAACAAATGCTTCTACACGTAGGCAGTTTAGTGATTTACGAGACGCGTATGAGATGGTTCATGTGCCATTCTTTTGAAATCACTTTTGAGATTATTTGCATATTGTGTTTGGTCGTGAGAATATTTGCATATTGTATTTGCCAAGACATTGTGATAATTTCTCCGCAAAAAGATGCATTAGAAGTGTTGTAGACTTAAACTGAACTGTATTCAGCTTCATTGCGCAACTGGTGGGAATGGACCGTGTCAAGGAAGAGCGTTTCAGCACCATGGAGAGGGCCAATGTTGATATTTGTTTATATAGCATCTATCCACTTTATCATAGGTTATTTAGGCTTTAAAGCATCCGATATATATCCTCTCCCCTCTATCTAACCATTATTTGGTTAAGGAAACTACTTTTTATTCTCCATCCCTGCTCTGACCAATAGAAATAACTCTTCTCTGTATCCTTGGCGACACGCCTCGGCGACATTGGACGAGTTACCCATTTGCAAATATTTCTGTAATATATACTGTCATCTACTAAATCTTATATTTTCTATTGATTAACAGACTCTCGAGTGCACTGTCGTAGTTTGCTTAATAAACGCCGTTTTTCTTAGGGTTGTTGTTGGTATTTAATTTATCTGTGCGTTAGGTACTATTGACATTTATGAATGGTAGAGCTCAACAGCAGGATTCTCACTAGATACCCTTTGCACAGGATGGTTAAGGCTATAGTTTTGTCTAAATGAAATGCAGCATCAATTATTTGGGTCATTGTCCATCATTCTTGCATTTGCCCACACCTTGTTTCATGAGTCTCTGATTGATATTTATTGTTGCCAAGTCCAATCATTATATTATTGAGTTTTGTTTAAGACTTAAAAAAGGCTTAAACCAGAGGACTATAAATGTATATTAAAGAAAAATGGCAAGTGTTGCCTTTGTAAAGATTATAGGAAAAACCTTTTAGAATTAGGTTTAGAGTCGACTTAATGGTTTTTGATACTAATGTATACAGACAACTGATTGGAGTATTTTGTGCATTTATATTGCTTATTATCTTTACACAATTAATAATGATTATTCCAGTTTGAGTATAGATTTGCACTGCCTGAGACTAAAATCTGTCAATGGTTGTTCATTTTGTTTTATACAGGAATTCAGGGCAGTTTTAAAATCATTAATCCAGTGTGAGTAAAACACGGTCATGGTGATCTTCGCTGATGTGATAAGTAATCATTGGAAAGTGGAAATGAGAGGTTGACATCAGATCATTTTTTATTTTATTTTTATTTCTAAGAGGTTTATCATCTGTCTGAGTCCATTTGCTCTACTGGAAAATTGCCATAAATAATAAACAAACTTTACACAATTTACACAATCAAATTGTCATTGAGGTAAACTGGAGTGTTTAGTTCCAAAAATAGGTCTTTAATGAAATTGTGTTGAGTAACCTTCACTCTTCATATATAGAGCTCATCAGTATTATGAGAGTGAAGTGTTATGTTTTGAAGCTAACATTTTATATATATATAAAAACACATTTCGGTATATATTTCCATATAGAATGATTTAAAAACGCCCCATGCTTTTTAAATGGTATACGTTTGTTTTTATGCCACTTTACTTTATTCTCCCACAGCTTTATCAGTCTGACTCTTTATCTTTGTTTGTCCTGCTCGGTTCCCCTGACAGCAGTGCTGTTGGCCAGCCTGGCGATTCACACACACACACACACACACACACACACACACACACACACACACACACACACACACACACACACACACACACACACACACACACACACACACACACGCTCAAGCATAGTCAGGTCATGCTCACTGGCAGTTATGTTGCCTTTTTATTTGATCAGCTGTGTTCGGCACATGCCCAGAGCTTCCCTCCTCTTTCTCTCTGCCCACACAGAGTTCTGCATCTTAGGGGAAACAAGCTACTCCAATCATAGGCCATCACGGATGAATGATTCTTGTCATTGATTCATCTTGATTCAATATTGTTTATACGCTTTCGGACTGTGTTTTTAAGCTCTAACACTTGTGCCAGAGTCAGCTTTGACAGGTTTGTTCATAGTCCCATGCTGAGATGAAGGTTACTTGAATACAGTGTTTTTTATTTATCGCCACAGACAAAAATGCTTTGAATGTTTCGATAGATGTCAAATTTAAGGCCTGATTTACTAAAAAAGGAAAATTTGCGTGAAACTGAAAATTCCCTAAAAGCGCTAAAGGGAGTGGATTATTCTGCTGGTGATTCTGACAATGCACAAATTAAAGAGCACAGAAGCAGTACATTTCCATAATGACTCGCAAATTAGCATATAGTGTCGCAAACAAGCAGAGCCGATGATAACTAGGTGCGGGACAGTTTAAGCGCAATAACACGTGAAAGAGAACTTTGTTTAATACTCACAGGGCGCACCATCTGACAATCGTTTTTATGTGCGTGTGCTTCAGATGTGTGCGCTCAGAAAACCATATCAGAAGTTTAGACTGATGTGTCTTTAAAACGAATGCAGATATTACATTTTCATGCTGATGAAGAACTGCAATGTCATGTGAGCATGACAGAGATAGAGATCATAATCAAAACCAAACATATTTTTAGGTTTTGGCAAAGTATCGGAGGCACAGCCCTCTTCTGGAAAGTGCACAAAAACAGCATGATTTTCCTTCCACTCAAAAATAGGAATTTACAACATGATATAATAAATGATCTCTTTTGAAATGATTTTGAGCTGAAACTTAACAGACAGACACTAAGGACACCTGAGACTTATCTTACACCTTGATTATTATATAATTAGTATAATAGGTCCCCTTTAATGGCGCAAATACCAGTAAAACGACTACCGCAAACCTTAGTGAGGGCCAGTTCACAAAGAATGTGTTTTTGCTGTTAAAAACACATGATGTAGGTCAGTGGAACTAAAAAAAAAAAACGTTTTAGAACGTTAAATGCTGCAAAAGATGTGAGCGCAACAGTTAAAGACACCCGTCTAGCGAGTGTTTACATGGGAAAACAATGGAAAAGCAACGCAGTGGAATGGAAAAAAACGTGTTCTGTGTCTAAATCACGTTGGATTATTTATTCAAATACCCATAAATCACATTAATTTTGCATCTGAAAGGGAAACTCCTATAAATGCTTACGCAATAAGGTCATTAAAATAGCTCCACACCTGAATTGTGAATTCGTGAATTGAGTGTTCTTGCTCATTTTTCACTGCAGAGGGTTTGCGCTGGTGCGAGCTTTTAGTAAATCTGGCCCTAAATGTTTTATTCTATTTGCAGTTGCTTTCTTTATATTTATTATCTCTCCATCTGTCTTTTTCTCTCTCTTGTATGCAGGCTGCCTGTTTGAGAAGAGGCTGTGCTCTAGGGAGCAGTTCTGCTCTGAGGGTGAGTATCACATACGGGGACAATATTTGATGTCGTTCATAGATTCAGTAATTCTCTGTCCAAAAAAACAAGGACTCTGTGCTATCTTCTGTGTCCTGTCTCTATTTCTTGCTCTTGATGACTAATCGTGAGTTCCGGATCATCGCTTGACAGCACAGATCTGCTACATCCTGCTACGGCGCAACAAGAGACACGCATACACACAGCTAAATAATTTACGCAGCAGGAAATTTCACTCATTTTATATTAGTCAACAGTAACCAAGTTGGTGTGTTTTGGAGGAGGACGTCATTTGCGTCAGATATGCCTATAGATGTCCAAGTGGAGATTCAATAGGATTCATACGTCTGGGACCACTGTAGAAAACCTTGTATTTTGCATTATTTACTAATTTAAGAACATTTTTGGTTACACTTTATTTTACAGTACGTGTCGTGTACTTACAATGTACTTACCTAAAAAAGGGTAATATAAGGTAGCTACTGTACATGGGTTAAGAATAGGTTCAGGGTTAGTAGTTATTACCCAGTTATTGCTATAATATGTAAATAGTATGTACATGTAGAACAGGACCGTAAAATAAAGTGCTACCCAAATTTTCATTACAACTGAAATTATTAGTATACGTAACAATTTGAATAAAAGGTTCAATTAATGAATTCAATTAATTTCACATGAAGTAGTACACTCTCATAAAGCTGTCACTGGGGCCGTATCCTTTTAAAAGGTACACATTTGTAACTTATTTACCTCTAAAGGATGCATATTAGGACCCTAAATGTACATAGTAGTACCTTCTGAAAGGTGTCTGTCTTTTGCATTAATGACAGCAGCACTTGAGTTGCACAAAAGCCATGTTAAACCTGTAAACAAGCGGAAAACTTGATGTTCTTTAGCATGATTTATTTGAGATATATCCAAAACGCATCTTGTGCTTCATTGAAACAAGAACATTTGACCATCAGTGCAAAGGAGTTCACAAAGTCATTGTCGGAAGTGTGCATTTTTTATTAGAAATAGTGTGGAATCACAAACATGCAGCAAAAATGTAGCAACATCCTAAACCTTTCTGTTAATTTGCAGGATTCAATATATATATTTTTTAAATAATGTGGTTTCAGACTTTTGAACTCCACTGTATGAAACATTTAGATGACGTTAGATGAAGTTATCAGTGATGCTTATTGTATGTATTTTTCACTCTTAAAAATAGTTCCTTATTGGGAATGTTTGTTCCATGAAGAACCTTTAACGTCCACAAAAGCTTTCTATTGCACAAAACGCCCTTTACAGTGGAATAAAGGCTCTTTATATTATTAAAATCTTCTTCACACTCAGAAAAAAAATGGTTCTTTTAAAAACTATTCACTAAGGGTTTGTTGGGGAACCCAGAATGGCTCTTCTATTGCATCACTAAAAAAAAAAAAAAAAAAAAAAAACTTTTGGAAGCTTTGTTTTTAAGAGTGTGTATCGGTATACCCATATCGCTTTGTGTGTTTTAATGCAATACCTGAAAATTCCAACTGGTATCATTCACATATCCCATCTATATGATTTTGTCCTCCTCTCAGGGATTTACCCGTGTCTGTATTACCACAGCCATAAACCATAGTATTCTGTCACCTGCTCTTCTCTCTCTCCATCAAATCCCCCCGCCCCCCACCCCTGCTCCACATCCCCTTGGTAACGGTGACATCATCAAGCCCATGGAAGCTGGGTGTACGCCCCCACAATCACTGATGACTCACTACCCGGTGCTTACGCACACAATCACGTCTCATACGCACATACGCGCACACTATATACCCACACGGATACCTGCCAATTCAAAAGAGGTTACACAAATACAAGGAGCTCTTTAAAATGCGTTTTAAAGACTGTGACGTTATCTGGGTCTTGGATACGGTCAAGGTTTCTGTGTTCCCAATCTTATGAAATGATGAAACATAGGTGTATAAATAAACTGTTTTTCTTCAGTGAAAAGCTGTTTGAAGGTTTTTTACACCTTCAAACACGCACATTGACAGGGCTGGGTAGATTACTTACAAATTCTAGTCAGTTACTGTTTCAAAATTACATAACAAAAAAAATTGTAGTTAGTAATGCAGGTTACTCATTTTAGGTAGAATATAATCGGACTACTTTAAGATTACTTTTGACCTAAATCGTTTATCACATTGACTTATAGAATAATCTTGTACCATACAAAGAGAAAAAAAATACATTCCATTCTTTGTTTTCAACCACATGAACAGCATTAAATATTGCATTACGTCAGGGTTTCCCAGACTCAGGTTCATGATGGAAGTTTTATAAAAAAAAAAAACTAATAAGTAATTAAATCATAAATTAAAAATTTAAATAAAAACAATAAAAATAAAACATTTACTAAAAAATGTTGTTTACCTGCATGTCATTTAACCAACATCAGAGAACTGCATTTCATTAATATTATTTATTATTATTGACTTAATTGTATTAATGACCTTTAAATAAATATATTATGGCAATGAGGTTCAGCTGACAAAAAAAAAAAAAGTTTACATTGGATGTAAATATGAAATGATGTGAATTTGTAGATTTGAATGTGTTTGAAAGACAAAAGCCTTCCAAAGACAGTAATACATCATGGTTAAATGACTCACTGAGTGATAATTCAAATCATAATGAATGTGTTTGTTAAGAGCTGATTAGATATGCAGTGTTAAGAAAACACTTATTAAAGCGAATTGATTTCTGTAAATCCAGTGATCAAATGCTGTGTGGGTTTTAGAGGCACAATGTGTGAGCAGACCTTCTGGATGTATATAAGCTGTAGACTTTTAGAGAGGAAAATGTACAAGATAAAAAATATGTAGAATCAATGAATTATGAATAATTTACCGTCTATTAATAACATGTAATCATGTAATCAATAGAAAAGTAACTGTAGTCTGATTACAAGTAGCCTATTTAAAATGTTATATAATCTGTTTACAAGAATTCCATTTTTGGAATCTGAATATGTATTTGTAATCAGACCCAGCTCTGCAAATTGAAAGGCAGGTGTTCGTATTTCACTGAATATGTACAGAGACACTAATGAAAGAGAGAATAAAATAGTTATTAACCTTTGATATACAGTAAGACACTCGGGATCCACAGTGTCTTTAATTATTATGTACTAATTAAATTAATCATTTGATACAATGCACTTATTGTGTACATGTTTTTACTTATATATAAAAAAAATACCCCACATTGTAACCTACATCTCTAATTCATTTCTGTAATTACATCTATAATTACACTGTTGTGAACTTCTCAATAGCAGCAAAAGTGTTTTGCAATACATCATGAATACAACAAGTACATTGCACTTAACATTTTGTTATATGCAAGTATAGTTGTTAAAGACACCTAATATAAAGTGGGACCAACACTCTTTACTGTTTAATTTCTGTGGCAAAATGGGTTTAAACATAATAGACCTCAGGTGTACGTTTGCAAAATAAAAAAGAGAGCGGTTCCCTAAACCTTCACTTCATCGCTTGTACTGTCATTTCAAAATAGTAATTTGGTCAAGAATAGATTCTAACAAACATGTGTATGTTTTATATGTGTGTAGCCTCAAAAACAAAAGGAAATCCCGCACACTATCAATACTTGCATAAAGTATCACAAAATATGTATTAGCAACGTTTCGGTCTCATGACCTTCATCAGGCATATACAACTGTTCAAGCTCGATCACATTTAAAATGATATCATGAACAATCACTGTGAAGATCCATCAATTACCAATCACACTCAATGACTGAATACATTATTAACTCCACATCATCATATACAAAAGTTACTTTTTTTTTTTTTTTAACATTGTGTAACATCAAAAACATTACATTATATAACAGGAAAAGAAAATCTAGCTATAGCATCATATTGAATAAAGCTTCATCATTCATGAATAAGCATGTAGCCTCAATGTTGCCTCAAAATCGATGTATTTATGTGGGTTGGTCTAAAAACCGATGTTCTGTTGTCAGCGATAGTATACAATAAAAATGCTGCAACCTTTAAAAAGTGTATGTTATGAATAAATATGTGTACAATGTACAATTTGGTAACACTTTACAATAAGATCCCATATACATTAGCTAATGCTTTAACATTAACTAACAATGAGCAATACATGTGTTACAGTATTTATGAATCTTTGTTAATGTTAGTTAAAAAAACATGAATTATAGTTGATGTAAGTTCAGATATATGAAATAATATTAACAGACACAACTTTTGATTTTAATAATGCATTAGTAAATGTTGAAATTAACATTAACTAAGATTTATAAATGCTTTAGTTTATGTTAACTAATGATAAACCATATTGTAAAGTGTTACCAATGATTTTGTGTTGTGTCTTTCTTTTACTAAAGCGGCGGTGTGACATCAGTTCTCCTCGGTCGCACTTCTATTGCGATGTAATAATGTACTGTGTATTTCCATGCCCCAGGGCAACTGATCTATCGCCCCCATAGTGCTCTCACATCTCCGTCTGTGCTACAAATAGCTGTGAGTCATATTCATGGACAGACTCGCTCAGAGATATAGAAAATGGCCGGGGTTCATGTTTAGAGCTCATCTGTGTTAAGGGATCAAGGTCTTTTTTTAAACCACACAACTGGAGGTTTAGTCAGGGATGAGTCAGTGGTGTATGTGTGGGATGTGAGCGTATGAAAGTGTGTGTGGAGTGGGTTGAATATGTTATGGGTGTTTGTTAGTCAGGAAACTGGCTCATTTTTCTCTTATGGGTTATTTTGTCTGACATTTTAATATGCCTCTTAGTCACACACTGTATTTTTTGTATGAGTATTTAAGATGACATTGTTTATACTAACATTAGTAACTTTTCAACCTAACTTAGTTGAGAAGGCGCTGGGTTTTTTTGCACTATTTAATAAGAATATTGTGGAAATATTATTAAAAAAAATGTTTTTCCTAATTTTCTCTTCAGTGTTCTAAATCTGAATAATTAGTTTTTGTTTGTACTACAGACAAGATCTTTGGACAGTGTCGGAGCTCCAGACATGATCAGGTTCAGTACCAGGTCTCTGTTCCTGTTCTTCAGAGACTGCAGGAAGTGCTCAAAGAGTTAATGATTCAGGGTAAGAACACACACACACACACACACACACAAACACACACACACACACACACACACACACACACACACACACACACACACACACACACACACACACACACACACACACACACACACACACACACACACACACACACACACACATTTGCTATACTTGTGAGGACATTCCATAGGCGTAATGGTTTTTGTACTGTACAAACTGTATATTCTATCACCTTACACTGCCCCTATCCCTAAAACCTACCCTGCAGGAAACATTCTGCATTTTTACATTTTTTATAAATCATTGTTTTTTACGTTTTTTAAGCTATTTGAATTATGAGGACTCAGAATTATGAAATGTCCTCATAAACCACGTTTAAGTTGTAATGTGTAATACGCATGTCATTATACAAATTTGTGTCCTCATAAATTACATAAACAAGAACACACACACACACACACACACACACACACACACACACACTAACGCACACTAACACACACTAACGCACGCACACACACACACACACACACACACACACACACACACACACACACACTGAGTATCTGAGTTTTATCTGACTTGTTTTGAAGAAGAAACGATGCACACTAACGCACACCTGTAATGGCACGTGTGTCTGTAATGATATGTGTGTTTATGTGCATGTGGACAGGATTCTCCTGGCAGGATGAAATCACCCAGCGCATCATTGCTAAGGAGCTGAGCCGCATTCCTCACACACGCTCCCAAAAGATCCAGAATGCACAGTGAGTACCAGAAACAAATACGACTTTTAGTTTAAAGGAATAGTATCGTTTACTCCCCGTCATGTCGTTCCAAACCTGTATGATTTCTTCTGTGCAACATTTTTATTTTTTTCTGTGCAATTACAGTTAATGGATTCTGGAGCACAAAATAGCCATAAAAGTATCATGAAAGTGCACTGTATTTAAGTTTTTATTATTCATCCAAGAGCTTTGTGAATTTTTAATTGTTATTCACTTCCCTCCACTGAGCTGGTAAAGGATTATTGAGTCGAGATGAACTTGACGACCAGATCAGTCTGATTCTTTAATTAATTTTTCAGACCGTGTTTCAGACCTTATCAATCAATGTGTTTCAACAGAATATTTTATTCTTGAATCACTACTTACCTCATGAATGTTCAAAATAGAGCTTGCTACAAGGCCTTCGGTTTCCAACAGATATCAAGAGCTGTGTTCGAAATCGCCCCCTATACCCTCATTCACTATTCCCTACGTTACTCCACTAATATTATCCACTTGAAGGAGTGAAAGAAAACGAGTGAGTGAATTCGGACACTGAGTGCGACGGAAGGGCTGCCGCTTGTGCTTGCTGTTTAATAATCATTTGAAACTTAGCAAACTGGCAGCTCCAGTAGTTGAAAAGATCTTGAACTCCTTCATGGAAACTAACATGTATACAACTTAATTAAACAATTGAATAATCCATTAAAAAGGGATTTATACCTGTATGATACAGTATTACACTGTGGACACATTGGACCAGCAGTTTGGGAAATGGATGGATGGATGGTTCAGCTGCGGGCGCCATCTTCTGGTCAGCACGAGACTCTCACAGTGCATTATGGGTATTCTCTACCCGCTTAGTGTACGTCAGTTGTACACTCATTATTACGGTGCATTATGGGATTGAATGAGTGCACTCGATAACGTCAACTATGGTTTCGGACACCACTACAAATGGCTGTTCCCTCAAATAGTGCCCTATTTAAGGGTATAGGGGGCGATTTTGGACACAGCTAAGATTTTCAATATGACTTATTACTGAAATATTGTTGTGTTTCTCACACAAAAGACTTCTAATGTACTGGCCTGTATGATTTACTTACGATCCCTAGATATACTTCTAAAGTGCCTTTACATCCTTTTTGAGGTTTGAAATGTCCAATTTATTGTGATTGTATTGAAAAAAACATTCTTCAGAATTTCTCCTTTTGTGTTACACAGAAGAGAAAGCAATTTATATTTTACAACTGTTCCTTTGAGTGTCACCGGTAAAACCAGATTTCAGAGGTCTTGTCGGACCTCAGATGTTTGATCTCTGGTATTAGATTTAATGCGACTGACTGAATTTTTCAGGCCGCCACAGCCTGCAGCTAAGAAGGTCTATTCCAGCCCGAACTCGGAGCCTGGTCCAGCTCAGAGCTACATGGATTACATGGTCTTAGACCCCCACCAGTCCTCCTCGCTCCGGATGCAAGCCCTACCAATGGACCCGTACTCATACCTACAAGTAAATCTGCCATAGAAAGTAGCATGGAAAACCAGATTTATGAGTAAAAAAAAAGACTCATTTTCTCATTGTTCTCTAACAGGAGGACATGACCCATTCACTCCATCCTCACAGCAGCATGGGATACCAGCGACCACCCTCTCGAACTGGATCCCAGCAAAAAGACAGAGACCGCCAGCTCCTGGAAGATGCAGTGTCTCTCTACCTCTCTTCCGCACAACCCTCGTTCCGTCACAGGGGGGCAGCAGCCCTCCCCGCCGCTCCATACTACGAGGATCTAGATTTCCCTTTGGAATATGGAGAGGACTACACCCTACAGGAACAGCCCAGCTCAACCCAGCGCACCAACAAGAAACCCCCTCAGGACTACAGTTCTCTTGCCGGACTTGATGGTGAGTAGAGTACCTTTTTGGGGGATGGTATGTTAGGATGTGGTCATAGTAATCAATTCACTATTAAAATCTGCACGTGCCATTTTTGCTTTAGTTTTGAATTTGGGGTAAATGCATATTATGGAGCTGTTTATTGTATCTTGCATGTGTATTTTGAACTTGTTTGCTCACAGATTTCCTTCCCTAAATTTAACAATGCAAATATGTTTTTGTGAAACTCAAAGATGGGATTCCTGTATCTAAAATAAAAGCTTTTAGCGCTAGTATAACACTAGGTCATGGTGTAAATCCCAGGAAATGCAATACTGTAATTTTTGATGTTAGTGTTTGCTGGGAGGGATTGGAGAGTTCATATTTCATTGTGGTGCAACAAAACGTCTGGATATATGACAATGAACTCTTGAATGTGTTACACTTTGTGTTACAGATGATAAACTGGCGCAGTTGGCAAGTCTTTTAAAGGGTCTTGGGGTGGACCCACGAGACCTGAGCCCTCAGCAGATAAAAAGACTTACTCTAGTGTTACAGCTGCTACAAAACATGGAGAACACAGGTATGAAGTGGCATCACAACACAAACAAATGTGTACTTATGGCATGCATGCAGACATATGCATCGTCAAAACTGCTTGAATCATATAGGAGGAAGTCACTGCAGCTGGTCTTATTGTCATGCACGTCAAGTTTTTATTTGAATGCCATTTAGATTATTTGGGGGACAAAAGCACTGTGTGATGTTTTTTTTCTCATCTTTCTGTTCCTCAGATCAATCCCCAGGGACAGTCACGGTAAAAGAGGTAGGTGCATGTAATAATTCATCTAAACGCTAAAAGACACTAATAACACTGGTTTCGTTTTTAAACAACACTTTTAACACAGTTGAATGAGTCACCTAATTATTTAAATAACACTGCCACTTATCATAAAGCTTGAAAAAGTTTGGAATGTATTTTTTACTAACATGAACTAACAATGCGAAATACATTTTTTCTGTATTAGTAAATCTTTGTTAACTTTGTTAAATACAGCTGTTCATTGTTTGTTCATGTTGCTTCACAGTGCTAATGTTAACAAATACAACTTTTGATTTTAATAATGTATTGGTAAATGTTGAAATTAATATTAACCAAGAGTAATGCTGTAGAAGTATTGTTCTTTCTTAGTTCATGTTAACTAAGGTAGTTAACTAATGTTATCTAATGAACCTTATTGTAAAGAAAGAGTAATTAATTAGCTGTACATTGCATTTTCAGGTTTAAAAAATCTATGCAGAATAATTTGTAGTAAGTTATTTTTTTCCAACACGTAACAGTTTGTGTTTTCCTCGACAGACAATTGTAGAAGGCAGTGAAAAGGTGTCACAAAAAGGAGCCAAACCCCCCTCACCTGTTTCAGCTCTGCCCTCCACCCCACCATCCCAGCGGACCCCTACTCGGCCCGCATCCACACCGGCCCCTGCCACTGTGCCTAAGGAAGACAGTGTAGGACCCACCCTGACAGCAAAAGACCTGGACTTAAAAGAGAAAACCGCCAACATCCTGAAAACCGCTAAGGATGGGACAAACACCAGAGAGGAATATGGATACATCGTCACTAATCAGAGGTACAGTAGGAGTCACAGTCAGGCTCCTAAAACCTTTTATGGTTTTGTACTGTTCATTTACCTATATATTTATATTTATATTTAGTCATTTAAATTTGTAGGCAATATTTTTTTTTTCTTATTTCTAAAATATTTAATCAGGAAATTGCTCTTTGTGAGTCCAATCTGTATAAAATAATATATTATTTTTATTAAATAATTTATTATTTTATGTCAAATAATTTATGCAATTATGACTGGAAAAGACATGAGCAGTTTTTATATAAATATATGGCAAGATATGTAGATTTTTTTTTATTCTATGTAAAATAAATTTAAGGTGGCCACATCAAATCTACACACCATTTCAATTTTTATATTAGAAATAGAAATATAGAAATGTATCAGTTTTTCCTCTTTCAGAGTCCAGTGTGTGTCTCTGGTGATTTTCTGATGTATTTGATGTCAAAATGGCTTGAATGTTCCTTGAAATGTGTTTCATTTATTTGTCAATTTGAATGCCCAAAATAAAACAAGTGTATTATATGTCTTCCTGTGTTTTCCCTCCAGTCATTTAAGTCTGTATGATGGGGTGAAACTCTTAGAGACCCTGGCAGAGAGAATCCATCTCTCCACGAGCAGTTTCATCAACATCAGGTAAAGTGTGTGTGTGTGTGTGTGTGTGTGTGTGTGTGTGTGTGTGTGTGTGTGTGTGTGTGTGTGTGTGTGCGTGCGTGCGTGCGTGCGTGCGTGCGTGCGTGCGTGCGTGCATGTGCGTGTGTGTGTGTGTGTTTGCATTGCTGGATGGAGAGACTAACACATTGGTGAATAAAGGGTGAGAATAAAAGAAAACATTTGGCCGTTTGTCTCTGTCCATGTGTGCAGCGTGGTTGGTTCTGCCCTGACGTTCAGGATCCGACAGAACTCTCTAAATCTCAGCGCAGAGGATGTGGCCAATAAAGCCGGTGAGTGACAAGCCTTCTCGTTTGAACCGTTAAATTTACATCCAGCTGGCTGAGGAAAAGGAGGGAAGAGAGAGAGAGAGAGAGAGAGAGAGAGAGAGAGAGAGGATTTGATGAAAGGGGAAAAGAATGAGAAGGCACTTATTGATTAATTCACACATTCACAAACATGTTTTGTCTTTATATTGCAGTAGCTGAGAAGAAGTTCCTCGAGGGCGAGACAGGTTTGAAAATCATCCAGACTGGAGTGGGAGAGGTAAGAATGTCCTCCAACCACAAAAAAAAAAAAAAAAAAAAAACCCCACACATTCAGTGTGATCAGCAGGTCTATTGATTAGCGATTATGGGAACCAGTTGGTACAATAAGGCATTCTCTCTTGTCAGTCAGCAAGAGAATTGGCCGCACAGGTTATTATTCTCTACATAGCCGTCCTCATCAAGCAAACAGGCAACATTCTCATTGAAATTCATGGATTCTACAGTTTTGTCCGTCTATTATGTACAGATCACGTACCGAGGTAAAATTCTCGGTCCTCATGAATCACTTTGGCGTTTAACACTGAACCGAACAAGGAGGGCATTTGAAATGAAATGTTTTTGAAATCGTCACCGTTCATCTCGAACCGTCCCCACTGTACCGTTCCCCCGTCTCAAATCCTCGTGCGTTTTTTCCCCGCTGTGCCTCATTTCTCTCCCTCACTCATTCTTTCTCTTCTTGTCCCATGCCATTCTCCCCTCTGCCATTCTCTTTTTGTTACCTCTGCCTTTGACCCCTCCCCGTCCCTTTCTCCCTCGCTCCCCCACTTTCTTGGGTGGCTTTTGTGCTCGGTGCATATTGAGGCGTTCTGCTCTCCCTCGTTCTCTCCCCTTTCACTTTGTACAGCTGTTGCAGGCCCTTGAATGCAGAATAATGTCTTTTGTTGCATCCGGCTGCTCATATTTTTAATTATTCTTTCTTGTTCTATTGTGGGCTGTGACACTTTCTTTGCTCTGAAGTGCACGGTGTGTGTGTGTGTGTGCACTCTCCCTGTCCTTTATCTTATAATTTTCTCTCCCTCTGCCTCAGTAATGAGACCTGCTTGCACCTGACTGTTTTTTGTCCGCCTTTTATGGGGATATATGCTTTTCTGCTTAGGCTGTTTAGTCTCTCTGTGCTTCTTTCTTTCTTTAGTCTCTTTCTTCATTTCTATTCTCTTCTTTAATGAATTAAAGTTTTGCGTCCCATGGTGACATACATAGCAATGCCCAAATTGTGGGACTCCCACTGAGATTGCCTTGAAATTTTATTGATGACAAATCCTGTTTGTACCCTAGAACATTTACATTTATTGAACGTCACATCCTGAAAATCCTTTATAAGCTTAAAACGACTAAAATATCCAAACTAAACCATATGCATTACGGTAGTCCATTCTTAGACGATACATATATAATATACTAATACATTATTTGACATATTTTAGTATATATATATACAGTATATATATATATGGTTCTGTCAGGCACTTCATAATAGAACATTCTAGTGGTTCCCTTTATGGGACCATTTTATGGATTCAATTTCAATTGATTAACTTTGTTGTAATTTATTTTTAATTTGAATTACATTTTATGAATTAAACAGCTAATAAACATACTTTATTTCTACATAAAATTGAAATAACCTGTTAAACATGAAAGCATTATGCAATCATTTAAGACATTTCTCATTATATTGAATGTTTTCTATATAGAACCCCATTGAAGTGTGTTATTATATAAATCATTGGCCCGTATTGTCCCCAGCTTATTCCAGATGTGAAGGCTCAGTGTTTGTGTCCTTGCCAAACCATATTACTTACGAAACCCTTTTTGGGCCCATGGCACTTTCCTTACACCCCATTTGTTGTACCCCCCTCCTGCTCCTGTTGCTTTCAGCCCATTCTCTCTCTCTCTCTCTCTCTCTCTCTCTCTCTCTCTCTCTCTCTCGCTCTCGCTCTCGCTCTCGCTCTCTCTCACGGACGACCTATCCAGGGCATCAGTACCTCCCCCACCCCACCATTTCACCATCAGCAACATGTGGAGCTGTCGCTACGGCAACGACGTTTGATGTGACAAGTGGCGGCATTGGTTGAATGGGGCTGAGAGGCAGCGAGGCCTTCATATGAGTCGGACACAGCTCTCGGGGAGGCACATTCTCTCTTTCCCCTCCCTTTTCTTGTCCTTCCCATTTATTTTCACTCATTTACCTTTTCGCTCCGGCACTACATGTATGCCACTCTTTCCCTCCGTTTTGGTTTCTCACGTCAACCACCGGCTACTTTGAAACGCTTGCTTGATGCTTTGCTTAAGTTGTTCGACCGGGGATGCGTGGACTTTGAGGAGGCTTGAAAATGTGAGATTGAAGACGGCCCTGCTCGTGGTGTTGTGGCGCGTGTGATGTAAAGAGGTATACGAGATGTGTGCCGGTGAGTTCTGTTTTATACCAGATCTATTGAGGCTGTTGGCTTTTATTTCATTTTTAAATGCTGAGATGCTTAATTATATACACTGATGTTTAGCTGATGTTTTTGCTCTATTATATATTTTCATTATGAATAATGTGAAAAATGTATGCATAAAGACATAGGCTATAACGCTTTATTAGTCGATCAACGTACTGATGCCATTAATCGTGCGCCCTGGTTTTAATTTAGTCAACATTTGTACAAAAAAATAATAATAATACAAATAAAATAAGAATATTTCATAAACACTTTTTCAGAACATATTTTTTTCTCTTTGCCACACGTGGAAATTGTTTAAAGAAAAGTGAAAATTTCTAATTGCAATACATTTAATCATTTGTTTTGTTTTGAAAAGATCACAGCTCGATAAATATTGTTGAACTTAACATTTTTCTGTTTGCACACCCATACACACCTTGAATTAGTCACAAACTGCGACACAGTTGTGAATAAGGGCTGTATTTTAAGTGTAAGTCAGTGTTTTGCACTATATGTTGTAGGCTTTATCAGTTCTTTAAATGTGCATAAAAAAAATGCACCATGAGCACTCAAAGTTTCACTTTCACTCATACTGTTACTAAACAGCACCAGACTAAACTTGTAAAAACATATTCAAATATTTTTTTCTCTCTCTCCCTCCAGTTTTACAAGGGTCAAAATGATAAATGTTTAATTGTATACATATATAACATATATATTAGTGCTTTCAAATCGATTAATCGTGATTAATTGCATCTAATATACAAGTTTGTAAATATATAATATATACACACACACACACACACACACACACACACACACACACACACACACACACACACACACACACACACACACACACACACACACACACACACACACACACACACACGTGTATGTTAGATGCGATTAATCGCGATTAATCGATTTGACACCACTATTATATACACTTTTTTGAATACAAATATTTAAACAAAAACCTTATTTTATATTGTGTCATCATATCTTACCATAATAACAGAACTCAAAATAGTTTATCTTTAAATTTGTCTTTTACTATTTGGTAATATTGAAAAATGATGATAAGATTTCAGATCTCTAAAAATTTATACTAAAATAACAATTAACCACGTGTGTTTGGTTACAGTTCACACCTTCAGTATTATGCAGCGTGGCGCACACACGAATGTGTGTGATGGAACATTTTTGTTACACCCTGTTTTTAAGAATTGTCTTGAATAGTGATGTCAGGTGGACTGGTTGCTGTGGTAACAGGGCAGAGCAGGCTGGATGAGTGAGATGATGTAATCCGTTTGTAGTCATTGCAGGTGCATCTAAGTTCATACTATTTCTCAGGTTTCATGTACTAATTATAAAAAGGCATTATTGTAAGGTCTAAAAATAAGTTTTATCGCATCAAATGTTTTTATTACGTACTGCTAAAATGACCCACTCAGTGACCGGAATTAACTGGACATTTTTTTTCATGTTAACTTGAAATAAATGTAATTCTTTACCCATATGGTTTTATAGTAAAAATATCCCCAAAATCAAAACTTTCTTTTCATTATTTTCTAGTTTCGACCTAGATAGTGCTAAATCAAATGAACGGTTGTTACACTCCGTGCTATTACAAATATTGTTGATAAAAAAAACTGCAAGGGACAGAAAAAATCTTTCATTATAAACTCTCTGAAGGTTTTTTAGAGGAAACTTAATGAAAACTGCACACCTTCTGCTGTGCAATATTAATGCTGAGAGAGACGACGGCTGTGATGAGAATTCTGACGAGTCATAGTCTGAGCGCGTCTATCAGATAAGAGGAGTCCTGCTGAATTGTGAAATCAATTGACAAGGAGTGAATGGAGCAGAAGATACATAATGGGACAGGCAGACTGATGAAATCTTAGATCACCGAGAGTCTCGGCGCTTCATTTCTCACTCGGACATCTCGGCCGTGCCCGAATTGCCTATTGTGATTCAGAGTGCGAAGCTTTCGGTGATCTTTGCCCCCGAGATCTTCCAAAAACAAACAAGCACAAACACACACACAGCCATACGTGTGTGTTTGTGTGTGTGTGTATCTTCTTTTTCTGTGGCTGAGGTCAAAGGGCGCGGTAGATGTCAGAGGGGTCATGGGGGGACCGAGGAGGGGGTCCTGGGACCCTGAATCCTATTTTCCCGCTTCTTGAGGAACAGATGTTTGAATTATGCTTCTCGGCTAGCAGCTTATTGTGATTCAAATGCACATTTGTATTCGTGGCGACTTGTTCGTGTGTGTGGGTGTGTGTGTGTGTGTGTGTGTGTGTGTGTGTGTGGACTGGAGTATGTGTTGAACTTTTCTTTACGTAAATATGACCTCACTTGTACGGTTATTCCTCACGTATCGCCCTCTCCGGACCCATTTCACCCCTCCGCCGCAAGAGTTTTACTCTCTCGTTCCCTGTTACCCATGCTTTCTCTCCTTGAGATCAGTTGCCTTCTCTCCCCGCTTTCTCTCTGCCTCCTCATTTCTCTGCCCGCTCCGCTCAGACCTTGGGGGGCCTTTGTCCTCTTGTCCTAAACCAGCTCATTTTTCTGCCTGCTCCCGTGCTCCATTCTAAAAGCCTGTCAGTCTTCCTTTCGGGGGCCTCTCTGGAGTAGCAGGTGAGGCGCCCCACACCCCTTATCTCCTCCTCCATTGTCCTTCCGTCCAGTCGCGCACCCTTGCTTCAACGCCACCACCCCCCTCCCTCCTTCAATCTCTTCTCCGGAACATTCTTACAGCTTTTCAGGAGAAAAGGCCGAATTTTGAGTGGGAACAAGAGGGATAGAATGAAACGTGTGAGGAACAGAGAAGGAGAAAGAGAGGGAGAGTGGGTGTGAGGAGGACAGGGAGCGAGGGGGGGGGGGGGGTAGTTGATGAATTTCGAGAAAGGACAGAAAAGAAGGAAAGGCGTCCTAACCTCTTTGTGGTCAGACTTAAGTGCTTATTCACTCAATCTTTTTCTTTTGCTAGCTCAGCTCTAACGGCTGCAGTGCCCGTTCTGAAGGCCGCGAAGGTCTGGTCCACTTTCTCAGAACAGCCAGTGGGTGTCTGTGCGGAAATTATAGCCCGCGTAAGAATAGATTGTCGAAAGTTCCTGTTGCAGTTTTTCCTGTTTTGTTCTACATGTTGTTCGACCAAGAGATTTATTTCCTTTTTTTTGTGGAAGAGTAAAAAGTAACATATGTCAAGCTCTTGCATACAAACTGCCTCAAAGATTGTGTTCAGTTGTCTTCAACCAACTATTATTCAATATTGTGGATTGTACACTAAATTCTTTGATCATCTTTGGTTGATGTGTGAGAGGCATATTGCTTAAACAAACGGAGGAATTAAGTAACTGTTCTTTTTGCCATAATCTCCTATTCTTTCCATGCCAAAATAATAATTGATATGCTGGATGAAAGTAATATTAATTTTGGACTTTTTACGTTATACATTTAGCTATCAATTAAATGAATCAATCATACATTTACTTGAGCAAGTGCAGTTGTGTGATTATGTGTTTTTAGTCATCTTAGTCTTACAGCAGCTCTGGTTTAGTTTAGTTTAGAATAAATGTAATTATTAGTGACATAATTTAAGCATACATTTACTTAAGCAAGTGCCGTTGTGTGATTTTGGTAACACTTTATTTGGTTACACTTTATTTAAAGATGACGTAATTACATTGTACTTAAATAAGTACTGAGTTTTATTAATTATCTGCATGTACTTACTATAAGAGTTATGGTTAGGGTTTGGTTTAGGGTTAGTAGTTACTTGCAATTATGCATCTACTGTTATTACTATAGTAAGTACAACGTGTAACTGTCATCTTCAAATAAAATGTTACCCTTTAATTTAGTGTCCTTGTTATGTGCTTACCATGCATAACAGTAAATAATGCATAAGTACATGCAACTATCCCTAAACCAAACCCTAACCGTAACTCTTATTGTAAGTACATGTAGTTAATTAATATTACTCAGTACTTAAATGTATCTGCAACAAGGATACATTGAAATAAAGTGCAATCATGTAATTTTAGTAATTAAAAGTTATATAGAAGCTTTAGTTTATTTTAGTTTATTTTTACTTTTTGCTACACCTTCCAATGGCCGGTGACTTAATAAAAGGTGTACTGGCCATAAATATTTTTTTCCGGCCATGACACTGTTTTTGGAGAAACAGGCAGTAATGACACCAACATTGTAGATACCAGTGAATATTCACAATCCTCTATTCAATTCTGAAACCACAGCCGAAAATACTGGCCTAACTAATATACATTTAAAACATTATCAAGTAAACAGTCAGTAATAAAATAAGAACAAATAATCATATTACAAGCAAAAGCACAAATAAATACAATATAACAACGATACAAATTAAATAAACTGTGCTTTTCATGTTTTTCCTGGTAGGTCTGACAGTAGTTTTCAGGTACAGAAATATAATAAGCAAGCAAATCTAAAATAACACTGCATATTCTTCACTATAAATTAAACATCCTTATTAATGAATCCTTATTAAAGTAACTAAAGTTATTCAGTCAAGAGCAGTGAGTGATTTTATTTATTCGTCCTTTGTTGTTTGATTAACATTAAAAACACATTAGCAGGAAAATTAGGCTGCTGTCACTTTAAGAGCGATTGCGCGGATCTAAAATACTGAAACTTTAGACATAACCGACTATGTTTACTGGGATATGTTTACTCGCTGTTTATTGACATCATTTTGAGTGAATTTCTCTGCTCAAGTGCAAGAAGATGAACATTTTAACGTAATTGTTCATTTTAGACATACCAAATATACCGAAATAATAAAACACCCAAAGGTTATAATTAAAACGGACACAGATTATATCTATATTTCTGTCAGTGTTACATACTAAGGTGGCTTCTTTAGATAACACCACATGTAATTTCACTGAATAGCGTAGGCGTTTTGACAATAGCATATTTCCTCTCGTCTCTCATTTCCTCCGCTCACCGTGATGGCCATGAATTACATTGAGCATTCTGCCTGTTGCCATGGCAGCGCTACGGCCTGTTCTCCCCTGCTGAGGCTCCCAGACACCATGGCAACACCAACAGGCAGGGGTTGGAGACACGGGGGCAGAGGGGCTGCGTGACATCAGCAATCATTGCGTCCCTTCGTTTTCTTGTTCTCTTGATGTGCTATAAGTACAGATTGTGAAAACAGGTAAGAAAGAGAGAGACAGAGAGAGAGAGAGAGATTGAATAAAAATAAAGGAGAGTATGAAAGAGATCCCCTCAGAGTGATTGACCCCTCCATTGTGTGGGGGATTTCCTTAATTGTTTACTTGCTGGTAATTATTCAGTGGGGCGGGCGGGGTCAGTGACTTTGTCTAATTATTTCAGGGTGGCACGTGGCTGCGCGCGTGTGCCTGGGTTGCCAGGGTAATTAGTAGTCGATGATGACATCCGACTTGTTTACACAAAC
Organism: Phoxinus dragarum; assembly: GCA_033366665.1. NCBI lineage: Eukaryota > Metazoa > Chordata > Actinopteri > Cypriniformes > Leuciscidae > Phoxinus > Phoxinus dragarum. Next base: position 41,496 of record JARPMJ010000609.1, on the reverse strand, counting down.
AGAGAGAGAGACAAAAGAGGGGACGAGAGACACAGTTTTGTGCCAGAGAAGGCACACGAACGCCGCACCTTCCTCACTTGCTCCTTGGGATGTCTGAAATGCTTTTATTTTCATGTCGTTTTTCTGTGCCATCGCCCTCTTTGCATTATGTTCACTCACGTTTGTTTATTTTTCTCTCCCTCATCATAGAGGAGCGAGGGGCGTGGCTTGCCCCAGGCCACACGGGTAGGGGAGGGGTCGCGCGGTGTCATCCTCACAATGGTGGCCATGGCGTGTGTGGGCACGGTGCTGATCGTCGCCCTGGCGGTCGCATGTCTCCGTCACCACGCCCGTCAGTTAGCCTCTGGCAAATTGGGTCTGGGACCAGAAGCTGGTGTGGAAACCCACTTTGATTACCAGGTAGCCCACACTGTTAAACACACACAAGCTTCAACACAAATGCAAATGCTTCTGAGAAGGATATATTTTTTATATATATTGCCATAAAATCTTTAAATCTCATTGTACATGTGTATAGTGACAATAAAAAGGCATTTCATTTCATTCATTTCAAAACAGTATTGTCCTCTATTTAAATATATTTTAAAATTTAATTTTGTGATGTAAAGCTGAATTTTCAGCATCATTCCTCCAGTCTTCAGTGTCACATGATCCTTCAGAAATCATTCTAATATGCTAATTTGATACTCAAAAACATTTCTTATTATTATCAATGTTGAAAACAGTTTTGCTGCTTAATGTTTTTTGTGGAAACCATGATACATTTTTTAAATATTCTTTATATATACAATTGTATAGAAGTAGGGGTGAGTGATATGACCAAAATCTTATATTACGACATAAGTACTTTTATTTCATGATAATTATAAATATCACAATGTATTTATTTTTGTTTTTAAATAAGGTTTTTATGATATCAATTTTTTGTCACTATTTTCAATATTACTAAAAACTAATACTAGTCTAAGTACAAAAAAAAGAGAAGCTTACTGAAGACAAGTTAACATTGATAAAATAAGAACAAAGAAATTAATTGCAAGCATACTACAATAGAACAAAGACAACAAATGCAAGCAATGTAATGAAATGAATAAAAAAAAAAACCTGCATAGTCTTCACTGTGTAAATTAAATATACACTTATTCTTATTAAAGTTACAGAAGTGCTTGAGTGAAGAGCAGCGAGAGATTTTCTTTTGTTGTTTGATCGACATGAATGACACAGACGACAGCAGGGATATTAGGCTGCTGTCACTTTAAGACTGACTGCACGGATCCAGAATACGTTTTCTTTCTCAACTGTTGAAGTTCGCTTAAGACATAAACGACTGTGTTTACCTGCAAAGAAACATAAGTGTATTTAACCGCTTAAGCCCAATTAGGCGGCAAAAAGAACTCTATAGCGAAATGAGTTCTCTGTTGCTTCAACGGTGTAAAAACACTTGCTTTTAACACGCAATGCTTAAAAACGCATGCAAATGATAAGCTTTCAGCACAGCAGCGTCACGTGAGCGTAACCCCGATAGAGACGATAGTGCAAAATCTCTACCAGTGTCTAATATCTTTTCCCCTTATATCAAGAAGTTTAAAAGATGTCCTTGGGACTATTAAGTGGCATTTTTAGGATGACTAAAGCAAACGCTAATCAGGTGTAACTGGCATATAATCAGCACTGTAATTGCATTTAAATTCATTCGACGCTGGCCTTGGCTATTAGAGATAGTGGTAATAGTACAGTGATGATTATTGATCTGAAAAAATGTCATTTGAAATATCAATGCTCAGTCAGTAGTGATAAGGTTTCCCTGCATCTCTCAGGAGCTGTGTCGCCAGCACATGGCAGCCAAGTCATCGTTCACCCGTCCGGAGGCAGGCGGGCGGCGGGGGGACCGACACATCTCGAGTCAGCAGCGTGTCGTCTCAGTTCAGCGATGGGCCGCAGCACAGTCCCAGCTCTCACAGCAGCACACCGTCCTGGAGCGAAGAGCCTGCACAGTCCAACATGGACATCTCCACAGGACACATGATACTGGTACAGAGACACAACATTATATTTCAGACTTTACTCTGCTAAGAATCATACTCGAATGAACAGGAATTATTGCACATATACGTAAATAGGTCGCAGTACCTGCTTGCACAAGCTGAGTCTGTGTTTAAACATGCACAAAATTGCAGTAAATTAAAGGTAAGAAGGAGAACTATTACATGGTTTTATATCTTCATGTCTTATTGTAGCTATATGGTCAGCTCTGAGGTTTAAGCTGTGTCCTGACTCTTTTTTTATTATTATTAAACAAATTAGTCTTTTATAAGCAGACAGTGAAATGCTTGAAGTTCATTTGTGGTGTTCAGGCATATATGGAGGACCATCTGAAGAATAAGGACCGTTTGCAGAAAGAGTGGGAGGCTCTGTGTTCGTACCAGGCTGAGCCGAGCTCCGTCTCTATCGCCCAGTGTGAGAGCAACATGGAGAAGAACCGCTATCCTGACTTCGTGCCCTGTAAGAGCAATGCGCCAACACTTATTTCAGTGATCTCATTCATATGCTGCACACTACCGTTCAAACGTCAGTAAGATTAGTAGTTTTATTCAGCAATGGTTGGCACGTCAAATTGATGAAAAAGTGACAGTAAAGACATTTAAAATGATTTAAGAAGGATCATGTGACACTGAAGAGTGGAGTAATGATGCTGAAAACTCAGCTTTGCCATCACAGGAATAAATCATATTTGAAAATATATTCAAATGGAAAACAGTCATTTTAAACCGTAATAATATTTAACAGTATTACTGTTTTTACTGTATCTTTAATCAAATAAATGCAGTATTGGTGAGCATAAGAGACAGTGAGCAATATTTTACAGTAGTAGGAAAGGCGTCATATCATATAACTGGAATACAAATAAAGGTTTACCAAAATGAGTTTTATTTTTTTCAATATTTAGTATGTTTAATTAAAAAACTTTGTTTTAGATGACCATTCGAGAGTGAAACTAAAGGCAGAGGTCAACCCCTCCAAAGAGGACTACATAAATGCCAGCACTATAGTAAGAAGCAACGTATAAATATACTGTATATACTGGATAAGTAAATACTGGTAGAAAAACACATTATCTCTATAAAACAGGTAAATATGATCATGTCACAGGAAAGACTCTTAATTTTTCTGTCTTTACCCATAGATTGATCATGATCCACGTTTACCTGCTTATATCGCAACTCAAGGACCTTTACCACACACTATTGCTGATTTCTGGCAGGTAAGTTACACATGTTGAGTGTAATGATAACATTTTAAGATTTAGACTGAACAAATATTGGAATATAAAAAAATTACAAATTACATAAACATACAGTATATTACAAGGTAAAGGATGATCACAAATCTAAATGACTAAATGGCTGTAAAATAAATAGAAACATGGTATTAAAATGCATCTCTTATAAAAATGATTCTTTGTGTGCTGACACTGTTTTGGTGCGTATGTTAGATGGTATGGGAAAATGGCTGTACTGTAATAGTGATGATGACCGCTTTAGTGGAGGATGGAGAAAAACAATGTGAACGTTACTGGCCTGATGAAGGATCGTCTTTATACAACATCTACGAGGTGAGAAACATTAATATTCACTTCCCATTTGAAGCTTATGCTTTTAGTATGTACTCATTCCCCCCCCCCCCTCCCCTGTACGTCTCAGGTGAATCTTGTGTCTGAACACATCTGGTGTAAAGACTTCTTGGTTCGTAGTTTCTACCTGAAGAACGTCCAGACTCAAGAGACCCGCACCCTGACCCAGTTCCACTTGCTGAGCTGGCCTGCGCAAGGCATTCCCACCTCCACACGCCCCCTGCTGGACTTCCGCAGGTACTGCCGAAACCGAACACCTTCCTGCTGAGAATAAATCTACTCATATTATGATAGAACTACAAACAGATCACACACACACATCAGGTGTTTTCTCAAGGGAGGTAGAAGCTCCTCAAAGATATTACAAAAGATAATAGTGTGAAAATTATTTTCCAGAGTAATACTCTCCAATAGCAACATCAGTGTAATAAGGTTCGGATGGAGGAAGGCAGCGTCCTTTTTGCCTCCCTTGAGGTTAATATGTTCTCATAGAGAACAAAATGATAAATTCGCACGACATCAACTTTGCAACCGGTCTTAAAATTGGTAAATGACGGAAACTGATTACAGTGTACACAACATCTCCACTAGGTCACATCCGAATTGAAAATAAGAAATGATTTAGGAGTTTGGTGATTTTTAGTGAGCACTCGGTTAAATTAAAGGCCTTTGTGCCTGCGACCATTTTAACTGAAGATTTGTTCACTATAATAACAATAGCCAAAAAAACCAACAAATAAATGTACATTGTAACACTTTATAATAAGATCCCATTAGATTATACATTAACAAACATTAACCAACTATGAGCAATACATTTGCTAAAGTATGTCTTCATATTTATTAATGTTAGTTAATAAAAATCAACTGTTCATTATTAGTTCATGTTATCTTAGGTATATTAACAGATAAACCTTCTGATTTTATTAATGCATTATGTTACATTAACTAAGACTAATAAATGCTTTAGAAGTTTTTTATTAGTTTTATTTCATGTTAAACTAATGTTATCAAATTAAACCCTGTTAATGCATAAACGTAGTAGCATACATATAATATTCAATAGTATATTAATATAATATAAAAAAATACATTCTTGTTGATAGTGTGAGGTCAAATGTGTTCATCAAATAAACTCACTTTACATTAGACTAAAACACACACACAAGTTTTTCATCCACATCTTGTCGTCTCATTGCAAATACTTTCCCTACTGTTTTTTCCTCACCCTAACACAAGGAACTGCTTCACACTTGGGATTCCCTAATTACTTGTGGATGTTTTCTTTACCTTGAAGCCCCAGTTCCCCTCCACAGTTCCTCTCCCTTGAATGCATTTGCACTTCGGACTTCATCCTGCCACGGGCCCTGTGTCACCCCCGTCTTTCTCTCCTCCTTCCGTCACTCTCTCGGTCTCTGATGGAGATCGGTGGGTCCCTGGACGTAGCACACCTCCCAGTGTCATTTTTGTGATTTGCAGCTAGTAGTCTGGGTCCAGTTGCATAGTCACAAAAATGATCATTGGTAGGTGTGAGTGCAGCAGGAGTGAGGCTCCATCTCCTCTCTCCCCCTTCCTTCCCCGGCATCATGCATCCTTCAATTCCTCTTTGTCGCCAGAATAATGAATCGTAGGGTTTGACAAATTGACAGTTATGCTCATTATGACATGCTTTCTCCCTTCTTCACCCCCAACCTTTCTATTCTTGCATTATGCATCTATTTTTCCCCCTTTTTTTTTCCAGAAAAGTAAACAAGTGCTACAGAGGACGCTCATGCCCAATCATTGTGCACTGCAGGTAAACGGCTACAATTTGTGTCTCAGGCTTACAATATGGGCTATGAATTTCTTTCATGGAACATGAATGATTTAAATTAAAATGGTTTCCTGTTTCGAACAGCAATGGTACTGGTAGAACCGGCACCTACATTCTTATTGACATGGTACTTAACCGCATGGCGAAAGGTAAGAGCCTCATTACTCTATCTAGCCGTTTTATTTAAGTGCGCCTTGTACGCCATGCTCACGGGTTGTTTGTCTGTTTTAGGTGTGAAGGAGATTGACATTGCCGCCACACTGGAGCATATTCGTGACCAGAGACCAAGTATGGTACGCACTAAGGTATGTATAAAATGCTTTTCGATGATTTCAGCATGTGGTGGTGCATGTTTGTATGGAAGCTTGTTTCAGCGACGCTATAAAAAAAGAAAGAAAAGGTAATTGTGACTTTTTATCTCATAATTCAGGCTTTTTTTTCTCGCATCTTCAAGTTTATATTATAATTCAGACTTTTTCTTGTAATGAGTTTATATCTTGAAATGCTTTGTTTCTTGCAATTCTGACTTTCTCTGGCAAACTCGCATTTCCGATTTTATATCTAAAATCGCAGTTTCCATAAGAAAATTCAGAAATGCGAGTTTATAAACTCGGAATTGCAAGAAATAAAGTTAGAATTGCAAGATATATAACTATTACTAATATTGCCTTTTTTTCTCTCACAACTGCGAGTTGACATCTAGTAATTCTGACTTTTTCTTGTAATCCGAGTTTACATATTGCAATTCTGACTTTTTCTTGTAATTCCGAATTTACATCGTGCAATTCTGACTTTTTCTTGTAATTCCGAGTTTACATCGTGCAATTCTGATTTTATATCTCGCAATTCTGAGTTTATATCTAAGAGTTTATAAATTTGGAATTGCAAGAAATAAAGTCAGAATTGCAGGATATAAACTCGCAATTACCTTTTTTAGTCAGAAACAAGCTTTCTTGTGTTATTGTGTATTTACGCACTAAGCTTGACTGTTTCTTCAGGACCAGTTTGAGTTCGCCCTGACAGCTGTGGCAGAAGAGGTCAATGCCATTCTGAAAGCCCTCCCTCAGTGAGCCACATCCCACTGTGTCCCTATTACATCCTTTCGACTTGTACTCACCTCTTTTCACGCACCTCACTCACTTTCAAAAGTCGGAAAATGAATATTGTCACACTATAAAAGACTATGAACGCTTTTCTGTATGCTGGAAACACTTTACAGGGGCCAAATTCTTCAGTCCTAATTGAGTTTCAGGGAGAAACAGTGGTTTTAAGAGACATCTGCGTTCCACACAAGCATAAGACAGTGATTTAAAGTGACCTAATTTCTGAACATTGACAGTATAATGTCTTTTTTATAAATATATATATACATATAATGTTTGATGTTGAAAATGCGGAATCTTTACATTTTGTTTTTCTTAAAATGCTTTCTTGATCATGGTATGGCCAAAAATGCAATCCATGTCTCAAATGTAAAAAAGACAGAACCCACTATGTCTCATGCAGTCAAACATGAGAACATATATGCACAGTCACGACTTACGTCTGAACCCAAGAGTGGTTTGTTTCAGTGGAATGTACCTGAAAGGCACCTGTGATATCTTACGGTTCCTGTCAAATCTTTCACAAACATTCAGTGCTTTCACATCCTTAATGTCTAGTGCAGCCTTTATGTCGTGTGATGATCACTGTGAATAATTCATGGAGAGCTTGGTTTGTCTATTCCTGTAGCAAATAATTAGAAAATTATTTAAAAAAAAAACAGAAATATATGACTATAATTTTTAAATGGTTCTGAATTAAATGTGAATCTGTGTAGCAGCACTCCTTGATGTGTGTGTGTGGCTTTTTCTTTCATTATGATCATGCAGACTGAAGTCTGCAATTTATTAAACAAAATATAAATGGCTTTCAATGTAGAAAGCGGCTTTTTCCTGTACACTGTGTAGTTAAGACCAAACCTAAGTCATATAATCAAACCTAGTTATTATTTTTGGCACTGAAATTACACATTTCACCTTCAAATCACAGCAAAAAAAAATGTGTATCCTTGTATGTCTGAATTTTTTATAAGACATTTAAAATGTCTATCTTAAATAAATGCTGTTCTTTTTAACTTTCTATTCATCGAAGATTCCTAAAAAATTTTTTAGCACGGTTTCCACAAAAAGACAATGTTTTCAATAATAATAAGAAATGTCTCTTGAGCATCAAATCAACAATGACTTTGAAAATTCAGCTTTGCCATCACACAAATAAATGACTAGAATATATTAAACTAGAAAAGGTATTTTAAATTGTAATATTTCATAACAATGCTGTTTTTACTGTATTTTTGACCAAATAAATACAGCCTTGGTGAGCAGAAGAGTCTTCATTCAAAAACATTTGAAAAATCCTACAGATCCCAACCGTTTGAACAGTAGCGTATAAAAACAAAACTACAGAATAATGAGTAATGAAATGCAGATATTTTAATTAATACACATTAAACCTTTCAGAATAAATAATAAACCATTCATTAGTTATGAAGAATTCTCAAATATAGCATTTCAAGTGCAACTATACATTCATTGCAGGTTTGAATCATTCATTATTAAAAATGTGAAATAATAATTTTGTCCTCAAGACATTTGTACACGAGCTCACGTATTTAACCAGTGCAGGCCATAAATATAATTTATATATAAAAAGTAATCCAGTACTCCCTCTCCAAGGCTCACATTAACACACATACATACTTAGCACGTACATTATTGACCTTTATGTAGTGTTGCCTGGGATTTTTTTTCAAATAAAACTTTGAAAAGGGTCTGAGCAGCAGGTGAGCCAGGCAGGCAGAAAGAGAGAAAGAGAGAGAGAGAGAGAGAGAGAGAGAGAGAGAGAGAGAGAGAGAGAGAGAGAGAGAGAGAGAGAGAGAGAGAGAGCACGTACATAAAGAGAGAGAGAGAGAGAGAGAGAGAGAGAGAGAGAGAGAGAGAGAGAGAGAGAGAGAGAGGGGGAGCCGGGAAATGCTTCACCTGTTAAGAGCAGACGGATTAATTCAGTATTAGTGTTGCCTCACAATCCTGTGTTTTGTTTGGTCAATTTAAACTACACAGACTAATGAGACTGAGACTAATAACAATGCAATTTTGAGTGTACTCAAGTTTTTTATGCAGAAATTCAATATTTTCCTGCTTGATCTGCAGCAGGAGCAGCAAACTCTCAGGTGATTACACAAATACATGTTCATTAACTATGAGTGGGGAGAAGATCTAAAAACTATGCTTTAGTTCTCAGTCATGTACAGAGAAGTGTACAACACTACGTTTTACCTCTGGGGGTAAGAGGGGGGGTCACAGCGCCACAGGTCAGCCTGTGAAGGCCTGGAAGTCGGACTCTGTAACGGCAGGGAGAATGAGTCAGGTAAAAAGCCCAGGAAAAACAAAATCATTAACATAGTAAATGCAAATGAGGTTTACAAATGCAACCCATTAATAGGAAAGTGCCGGTAATGACAACAGTCACACTGAATTACACGCTTTTAGGTGAACAGTGTATCATTAAGACAAATAAAATGTATTCAACCTAATATAACGTACGGCATTTCAGCTGTAAAAAATAAATAAAGAGTTAATAAAGGGCTGCTGTCCATTTATATCAAGGTAAACTGGAGAAAAATCATGGAGAAAAATGAGCAGTCTATCAAACCTACTTATGCTGAAAATTTAAAAATGAATTCTTATGAGCAGAGCTGGTTTAATACAGTTTATTGTTCTTCATATTACCAACAACATCATGTTAACAATGACTGAGTGCTGAATATGAATTAGGATACTCTTGTTCTGAGATAGCAATGTTGTCTCGCATAACATTTTCAAATGTGAATATTAGTTACTGTGTGAATTACTTTGTTCCCTCTTTGCAATTTACATGGTACACAAAATATTTTTTAATTAATATTCACATAGCATCACATTCAAACTTTTTGTGCTTTTTTTTAGTGTTCATTTATTGACGTTTCGTTCATTTTATATCACAAAGCTTATAGTTATGAAACAAACTGCACAAGCATGTAAAAAAGAAAAGAAAAAAAAGTATGTGCTCTGGCTAACTTAAACACAAACAGGCATGTGAAATATAGCAATGGCAACAATAGCCATTGCTAAATAAAATGCACAAACAAAATATCAAAACTGAATAATTCTGATGCGTATAAAACTAATGAGAGACATTGTCAGTCAGTTATTTGGCACATTCTGATAAACTGAGATCATTTTGGATCTACATTCCCTTACATGTCTGTCTGTAACGCATGAGTGCTAATCACTACACATTAGCCCTCGGAGGCAGATTATCTTTAAGTCTTTGTGCAAAATTTCCCCATCTACAAAAAAGTCCCCTTTACATTCAACAGGTACCTCTGAAGGAATGACAAATGCACCGTAAAAAAATTCACAAAGCACCCAGACTAGAGTCAGAGAATCTCCTTTCCAGAAGGAACAATAGCAAACACTGATGAAATGGAGCACTTCACTGCTGGAAGAATCAATGGAGCGTTCATTGGGAATGGGATACCAACTAATCAGCAAGATAGCTATTAAAATGCTCCGCGATACTCAGAAAAGCAACTCAATTTGTTTAGATCTGTGGTTCTCCCCCCTTTGTCCACAACAATATCTGAAGGTCCCATAACTTTTATAGTTTTTCAGAATTTACTGGTTAAGAACGAAGAATAATTTTTAAAAAAACAAAATTACTCACGCAATTTTTATCCGATAACGCATTTTAGAGCTTTTCTTTATTTTTTAAATGAAATGTCTTGATTTTTGGCTGATTATTTTAAGTTATTTTGAGGTTAAGAATGCAAGTATAGAGCATTTATCTTTGTTTGGCACTAAAAACGAATGCGAATACTGGATTATGTTGGTTAGCCATTATGCTAACGTTTGCTAACCATATGCCTGCTCTCCAATATCCCAAAAACGCACCCTCCAAAGACATGTCAGTCAACCTGATGCCAGCAATCCAAAAGATTCACAGGCAGAGTGTTTCTGATCGACTAAGAAAGCGACTTGACTATTTTTACTGTTTACACTGATTGGCTGGCAAAGGATATCTCAAGACACCTTTTTCAGTGATATCTGTCAGGAATGAGTGACATTCTAAAATATTGCATACAGTACCTAAAAACTTCCTACTGTATAAAATGTCCTGTCTTTGTGTAGTATTATTCATTCCTCAAGGCAAGAAAATACATATTCAACACTCATTTTTGTGCAATGCCATCAGCAAAGCCACAAGAGACAAAACTGTTAAAGCACAGTCTAAAACTTAAGGATAAAAAACAAAACAGAGAACGTAAGGTTAACACTGCTGATTTCACACACAAGCATGATTATTCTCCACAGTCTTACTAACAGACCACACACTGACACTTTCTTTTCTTCTTTACCACATTATTCCCATTGGCCGCCATTTTATCATTCTCTTTATCCTCTCTAACACTCTCTGGAGGCAAACTTTCTGAACCCGTATCTAGACCCTGTTCTGTTAGTCTGTCTTCTGGAGACGAGGGGGTGCTTTGGTCTGAATCATCCGTCACTTCTCTCTCGTATTTGTTTTTTTGAACGGCTCCCTTCCCTTTCCCATCACCTGGTTGCCTCCCCCTCCCTCCCCCAGCACCTGAGATCACGTCCTCTGCCCGCTGCTGGGCCTCCATCTCCGACAAGCTGTAGGCCAGCGCCATCTGGAGGTCTTCGTCCTCGTCTTCACTGGCATCGGGGCAGTGGTAGAACGGGGCGGCGCTGAAGGACCGTAAGGCGGGGTTTGGGGAGCTGTTGTTGGGGGGGTGGAGCAGTGGCTGTTGGGATTGTCTGGGAGGCTGACTGGACTGCTCTCTACGACTCAGTTCCAGAGCTAAAGCCATCTCATCCTCCACACCTGGACACATAAACACAGCTGAATGTCAGACCACTTCTACAGCAACTCCTCAACACTGAAATTAGGAATTTGCATATATGGAAATACAAGAAGCTGGCGTAAAATTTTGCTAAATCTACCTGCAAGCCTAAGCTGAGGTTTTGAGCCAATATTTGTGAAATAATAAACAGTTGAAGGAATATGTGGTATTATTGTTTTAATTATTTATCTGACTCCAATAAAGCAATGTGACTCCATTAAAGTTTTAAATTAAATAGGATAAAGACGTACTGAAAATGATGTTTAAGCACCAGAACGCAAGACTGTTGAGCTAAGAACAATTATATATTATTATGTATTATAAACAGCATAAAAGCCTTTTTTCTACAATATGCTAGGTTTCCACTTTTATAACTAGGCCAAATGGTTATGACTTGCACATACACTAATATTCAAATGTTTGAGGTCTGTAAGATTTTCTTTTTTTTAATGTTTTTGAACATTAAAAAGTCTCATATTTACCAAGGCTGCATTTATTTGATCAAAAATACCATAAAACACAGTAATATTGTGAAATATTTTAACAAATTTAAAGAACTGTTTTATATTTTAATATATTTTCAAATGTAATTTATTCCTGTGATGGCAAAGATTAATTTTCAACATAATTACTCCAGTCTTCAGTGTCACGTGATCCTTCAGAAATCATTCTAAAAGTCTGATTTGCTGTGCAAGAAACATTTCTGATTATTATCAATGTTGAAAACAGTTGTATAATATTAATATGCTTAATATTTTTGTGGAAACATGATACATTTCTTCATGATTAATAGAAAGTTTAAAAAAAAATAACATTTATTTGAAATAGAAATCTTTTGTAACATTAAAACCGTTTTTACTGTTACTTTTGATCAATTTAATACATCCATGGTATAAAAGTACTCCATAAAAGTACTAATTTCTTTAAAACAAAATCTTATTGACCCCAAATGTTTTAATGGTAGAGTATGTGTATTAGGACTGCAAACACATCTACTTTCCCAGGCAGTCCTGAGTCTTATCCGGAGTCTGCAAGTTGATAAGGTGAATTTTTACATGCACATTAAGTATAGAGAGTATAGCATATTGGCTCAGTCCAATATTATTAAATGATAGCAAAAAAATAATTACCATTGATGAGGACAGTTTTCAGAACCCCGTCCTCCTCAACCTCTGTTCTCTCCTGGCCATTTTCTCTGACCCTGAGGGAAGAAATATAATGTTTATAAAAAAAAGAAAAGAAAAGGGAAATATGCAAACAAAATGAATTTCCTGTGACTTTCAGGACCTTCATATTATGGCAAAGTATAAAACCTCTTTTACTATTCTACATCAATTGCATTTTAATTACTCATGTAGACAAAAACTGTCTTTTTGGTTTAATCTGCCAGATGCACTGTCATACACCACTGATTTCAAATAAAGACACCAGGTTGCATTGTTAAATTGTACCACATATGGAACAAGGATAACAGCAGACAAAATCAGTTTAAAGAGAAGCAAACTGACTTTTTTGTGGAGACACGTTTTCCATTGACAATACGGGTGGAAGTAGAAACAGACTTGAAGTTTGCCCCTCCCATGCTGCCCATCCCACCCATTGAAGAGGAGAAGGAGGTAAAGTCAGCTGTTGATCAAAAATAATAATTCAGCTCTTAAGGATTTGAAAAAAACAATTCTCATAAAGTGACTATATTACCATATCAACTCATTTATTTGCCATGGTCCAAATCTACAAAATAATCATTTTTCACCAAATTGTCATAATGTTATCAATACATATTCAGCAACGTTCACCTAAAATAAGTATTAATCTTGGAGACTGACAACAAACGCAACAAACATACAACAATATATACACAAAAAGAGCACGAAGCATATTTAAAAACCAACCATTTGCTGAGGGGAAGGAGAAGAAGCGACTGGGCCCAAGCCTGGAGGAGGAGCTGTGAAACCCACTGTGCATTCCACCAAACGGGAAATCATCTAGCGGGAAAGTGTAGAAAAATGCGAGAGGGCTTAGGAGGGTAAGGTCAGGGAGAATACGATGAGTCTGTGAGGCAGTGGTTCTCAACCTTTTTGACTCAGAGAGCCCTTTGTCTGAGACTTTATTCGAGGGCCCTTTTATAGAAGCTGATATGCAACTCTATGCAGTACTGTACATCTATTGTAACTAATACAAACAGACTCAAAAGTATGATGTCAGTTTAATGTTGTACATTTTTATTTTTAGATTTTAGCATTAAAGGGATAGTTCAAACCTGTATGAATTTATTTCTTCTGCTGAACACAAAGTAAGATATTTTGAAGAATGTTGGTAACCAAACAGTTGATGAACCCCATTGACTTTCATAGTATTTTTTTCTCCATACTATGGAAGTCAATGGGGCCCAACAACTGTTTGGTTACCGACATTCTTCAAAATATCTTACTTTGTGTTCAGCAGAAGAAATAAATTCATAAAGGTTTGGAACAACTTGAAAGGGGAGTCAATAATGACAGAATTGTAAAAAATTTGGGTGAACTCTCTCTTTAATATAACTATTTTTACAACATTTCCCTGCAAGTTTGCCGAGACCCCCTAGTGGGCCCCTGGCTGAGAACCACTACTATAAGGGACAATCTGACAGAGATAAAACACTTGCACTGGTATCCAAGCAAAATTCAAGATCAGCATATTTACAGTCTAAAGGCAGTTCACACCAAGAACAATAACTATAACGATAACTATTTTAGCATCCACACCATCGGACGATATTGTTCTGATTCTTTTAAGTGCGCCGTGCTGCAGTTTTGTCGTCGTTTGCTTTAAATGCTTAAGCTCTTTAAAGCAGGATGGATTGTAATTTGGCTGACAATGTTTTTATCATTCATCAGCTGGACAAATTTCTTCTGAAAGTGATTCCAAACGATATTGTTTCTCTGTGCCATTACTGTTATAGTTGCTGTGTGGACTCTACTATCCTTTTACACTTCAAACTATTTTTAGAACTGTATCTTTATCGTTATAGTCCTTGTTGTGAATGTAAATGGGCCTTAACTCCCTGAGAACCCACCAAAGAAGTCAGCGAATGGGTCCTGCCCTCCGAAGAACTCTCGAAACACCTCATCTGGGTTGCGGAATGTGAAGGAGAATCCTGGGAAGTCATCAGGAAACGAAGAACCACCAGAGTCTATAAAACAGAAGAGCTCACGTAAGCACATGTAACAATAAGAGAGTGTCAAGCGGTGTAAAGTTCTCCTCACCTGAGCTTGGCACGTCCGATCTACCGTATCTGTCGTACGCATCTCGTTTGCTTTCTTGGAAATGAGAAAAAACAACAGTGAAATGTAACACCCTAAGTAACCTAACCCTTTCCTAACAAGTGATTTAACCATTTATAACATTGCTGTAGAGTTAACATTTCCAGTGTCCTACTGTCTGAAAGAACTTCATAGGCTTCTGCTATCTCCTTGAATTTTTTCTCTGCCTCTTCCTTGTTGTCTGGGTTTTTGTCAGGATGCCACCGGAGAGCCTGTTTCCTGTAACTGTATACACACACATAAATGAACAGTTAAGTAAACTTAGCTTGACTGGCATTTTAAGATTGCACTAGACTAACATATCAGTGATATTATTGAACTAAGGTAAGTTAAAAAACAGTTTAAATCTTTTAAAATGACCCGTGTGAATTGACTTTTTTTTAATTCAGGCATATCAGCTTGATCAGTGTCCTTCATTTGAAGGGAAATCAGAAAACGGATACTTCCATTAGTTTACAACTAGAAAAACTGTAAATCCATTTAGTCATTCTGTTAGTGTGGCTTTACAAAATATATTAGCATATCTCAAATAGTTGGATTAACAGACCACAGCAAACAGGCAGAATAAGATGTCATGACATTAAGATGTTTATGAACTTCTTATGGATGTAATATATTCAAAACTACCATTCAAAAGGTTGGGATCATTAAGATTTTTTTTTTTACTTTCTATTCACCAAAGAATCTTGAGGAAAAAATATTAAACAGCACAACTGAACAGCAAATCATCATGTTAGAATGATTTCTGAAGGATCACGTGACTGAAGACTGGAGTAATGAAAAATCAGCTTTGCGTCACAGGAATAAATTATATTTTAAAATATATTTAAATATAAAACATATACTTATAACTGTAATAATCTTTCACAATATTACAATTTTAGATCTAATAAATGCAGACTTGCTTAGCATAAGAGACTTTTCAAAAACATTAAAAAAATCTTACCAACCCCAAACTTTTGAATGGTAGTCAAAGCACTTTTACTTCAAGTTTTACTACAAGTTGATGGATACTTTTATGTAGGTAAACTGTCTCAAAATTACTTGAATCTTCATTTGTTAAGAGACTAATTTAAAAACATACAATAGCAACAATACCAAGGCCATCCCATACTGCAAGCTACTGATAAGTGAAGGCATTTTTAACTTACGCTTTCTTGATGTCATCTGGAGAAGAATTTCGCGACACTCCCAGAACATCATAGTAATCCACCATTGCGGCCTTCAGTGTAGTGCACCTGTTACTCAAACAGTAATAAATGACCTCATTAAAAATCATCAGAATGTGTGTTTCTGAAACCCTGAATGTCAGTTACAGTCATGTTCACACAATTAGGCATCTGTGATCATACAAATCAAATGCCATGACATCAAACATACAGTTAAAAACTTGGGTCATACCCACTGATCTACAGTACATAGATGGTCATACCCTGTGTTTTTGACACAGCAATGTGGTTTAGCCATAATTTTAATGTATCACATAATTGTTAAGGTTTTATTTGAACAACTTTAAAATTATAGCCACTTTAATGGCAGAACTTTGGGTAGGTTTTCTACTGGACTTTTTTTTTTTTTTTTTTTTTTGCTCGCATGGTGTTATGAATGACAACAGATCAATGAACTTGTTGCTGAAGATGACAGTTTATCAGAAACTGCTGGATTTGGATAAGGAGACTGAGTATAGACTGGCATTCCCCTGGAGTCTGGCCTGCCCATGTCTGGAACTCTCTGGAAACCGGACACAATGTGATGTTATTTCAAGCCCAAAGTTAAAACGCGATGTGTGTGTGGGCCATATGGCCACTGACAGCAGCTGCTGCTGCTGCTGAAACACGCCTGTTCACCAGACACACACATACACACACACACACAACTCCATATTTACAGCATTTTAGAAATCCTGCAATCATTATGGCCGACCTATTAGAATAACTTTTACCTTTTTTAGAAGTATGTCCAGCCAGGAGGAGCCGTGCTTCTGTAAACACGACTGAGATATTTCGGGTGTCCGTACAGTACGTTCCGACTCCCAAGACGCTGATCACAGGAACTGACGCTGTTTTAACGTACGCTTGAGTACGGAATTCCGTCAGAATCACCCATTTACCGTTGGCACACCGGGCTTCATTACTTCCCCGTGTAACCGATACCCAACTTCTATTTATGTGTCTGTCCTTCGCCCTCTTGCTGCGAATGCGGTGCGTCACGATCAGCTGAGCTGAGCCGTTTAGAACATGCTTGTGTTTGTTTACGTCACAGGCCCCGCCCACCACTGGAGCCATGTGTAGTACAGAGGTGGAAAGTACCGATAAAAACGACCAACTATATTAATAAAGATGTTTAAACAAAGATAGGGCGTCCTATTAGGCTCAAAATACCTAACGGATTGTACGAGGCACACTTTAACAAATGTCATAAAAACAGACCGCACCATAAATGGAGTGGACTTAGGATAACATTTCTAAATGTAAAATAATAAAGTAAAAAAAATAAAAATAAAGTATTAATAAAATCATAGGTTGTGGCCAGGGATTGGAAATCTTTTCTTTCCTGCCATATATGTTTTTCAAGGATATGGGCAGCTGACAGAAAAAAAGAAAAATCTACCCATTTGTATGTTAAACAGTCTTTAGATTTCACATCCTTCTGCAAAGGTGGGCCTACGTTTCAGCAACCACAAAAAATGTAAAGGTTTAGCTTTAGCTAAACTCGATTTGATGGGATAGGGATGGAGGATTAATTTAAATTAACCTGTTGAATCGGTTCCCAAAGCGCTTTAAACGATTCATTTATTGTAAATTGTTATTTATTTATTTTTTAGTTAGTTAATTAATTGTAAGATGTATAGAGCGGTATTAATTTTGTATTTGGTTTAAAACAATTATTTTTTTTAAATTATAAATGTTTCGAGTCTCCTGTAACAATTGTTCATGACAAAAAGATACAAGCAGTTTCAAGCTGTTGTAGTTACAAATTAGCCTAAGCTATAAAATAGTATGAGCTCTTCTTAAAATGTTAATACTTTCCCCCATGTGACTTTTTTTTTTTTACTGTAGCCTACAGTGTTTATTTGACAGAATGTTTAATTGTTTTTATTTGTGTATTATAGATTATAAAAAAATATTTGTGTTTAAGTATAAATAAATAGGCTAGTATTACATTATTATAGTAGGCCTATGCTATAGAAGCATAATAGTATAGGCCATATACTTGAAAAAAAATTTTTTATATTACTGATGATTCTCTTCATTTGTCTGCTAGTTCTCTCACAGCAAATAACAGAATCCGCCTCCAAACAATTTATCTATTCTAAACTCATAATATGAACTATAGCACAAGAGCTAACATTCAAGTGCTGCCTGTGAAGGAGCATCTGATTGTGAATGTGATTGTGAATACTGAAAGTCTGTGTTTTGAGTCGGATCGAGGCAATCTTGTTTGTGAATGAAAATAGCCAGAATGATGTTTCTTTTTCATATAGTTGTTTCCCCCACAGGAGACTAATTGTAAAATGGATGCATACTGTGCTTTCACCAGAAGGTGGCAGCAAAGCTATGTCTCAGATCTTGTGGCATCCACTAATCTTATTGGCTATAGTTGACGAATCAAATATATAAATAATTCACGATAAAGTCTAGAGCAGCAACTAACGATTATTTTGATCAATTTGTCTTTTATTTCTTATACTAACCTAATAAAAAGGACACATTTTATTTTCCATGAAAAAAAGGTCAATTTTGATTTCATAGTGATAGAAAATATAGTGAATAAGGAACAGAATAAGTGTTAACACATTAACTCCGATCATTGTAATAGCCTACCTATTACTGTAATTTCTTAATCGTGTCAATGTAAATGAATGAATTCCTGCACTGATATCCACAATATAATGCTTTATTTAAAATTCTACATGTAACGCATGCAATAATCGCATGCGTTACATGTAGAATTTTAAAACTTAAATTGACTGTCCTCGTGCTCATTCAGTGAAGACTGTGAACGCTGTTCACTTTTCATTTCGGTCACTCTGACATATCGTCGAAAATCTGTTGAAGCATTGTGTAGGAAATGCCACCATTGTAAATAAAAATGTGAAAATATAAATAACAGAAACAATCACAATAAGTGACCATAACATAAAAAAGACGGTAAATGTCTCATTCACAAATAAAGTCATATGTAAACATATTTCAGAAATTTGAAAATTCTGTAAATATCAGAAACAAATCATCACAATAATCTACCATAACAGAACAGGCCATAAAAGATACATTCCCAAACAAAACCAAGCCTACCCCTTAATTGCTTGGTAGATTAAGGGAAAGAAACACTAGCATGTTGACATCTAGCAGGTCACAGCAGATCAGTCTCTTCTTTTTTGGAAGAGGTGCAAATGGCACATCAGCTGCCACAGCACTATCAGACACTGTGAAAAGTGAAGGGCAGCTGTTACCTTAAGCAGGATGTCTACCAAATATAACCCTTAAAAATTACTTTTGTTAGTGTAATCTTATGCAGTCATGTTTACGGTCATATATATAATATATATATATATATATATATATATATATACTGAAAGAAACCAGTTAATTTAGTTTGCAGAATGAAGATCGTTGTTACGTTATCTGACCAAATATCTTACACTGTAAGATACACTGACTTCCCACCTTCTTCAACTTTGAGTCCTTCCTCTGCCATCTCCATCATCTCTTTTAAAAGCTGGTCTTTGGTGTCATCTATAATTTCAGCTTCTCCAAAATGGCCCCTGTATCTTGGGTCAAGAATGGTGGCATTTTTCAGGAGCTCTTGAAGTGGAGCTGGGCTATACTTTTCATCAAGTACAGCACACATTTTTTTTCTGGATATTTATTGTAATATTCATCAATCAGGACAATTCTGATTTCAATTCTGATTTTTTTGTTCTGTACCCCATTGTGTAGAAACATCCTGGAGGAAATGACATGTTTGTTATAGTTTTTAATTACACAACTGCATAAACAAATAAATCTGACATTATAGTTTTAGATTCAAATGTAAGATTATAATATAAAGTAGAATAAAATACTTTTAGTAAAATAATTCACTCACCCACTCAACTAAATTATGCTGAGGAATGTTGGCCTCTGTCTGTACCTGTTTCAGGTCTCTTCTTTTTATCCAGCTTATACTGAAAGTGTTTACCAGATTCCAGCAAAGTCCTAGGGCACTTCTCACTTGCTTGGCATTTGTGGAGATTATGGCCGAAGCAATTTAGCCATGGCCAGCCAAATTTGCTCACTGCTGCCACAATATTAGCATCTGATAAAATGCTCTTAAGAGTTTCTAAAAGTGCATCAGCAGTATGGTTCTGTCTTCTGTGGGGTGTATCTTGTTTCTAGACACTGTATTGTTAAGCTCATGCACACAGTCATATTTGCACTGGACCGCATTGTATGGCTGAATAAAAATCCATTTCTTTCAAATCCTTAAACATTTCATACTTAATTTCTCTGTATAAATTTGGGATTGCTGTTTTGGGATTGTGTGTTTTTCCTGGCCATTCATATGGGATAATTTCTTTAAATGCTGTTTTTTTTCTCCACAGTATTAAAAGACTGCATTTCCTTAGCAATGTGTCTCGTTACACTGTCAGTGTGCTCCATTTGATACTGTCGCGTTTATATTTTTTTTACCCATTCGAAGGCCTGCGCTATTGTCACCTGACTGGAAGTATGAGTGGATGACTTCAAAACTTTGGCGAACTCTGTGGGTTGATGTGTCTTCAGGTGATTCCTAAGATCTGTGGTGTTAGCGCCTTTCGCTACAAATTCGGCACACTGCCATGTCAATGTCTTTCGTCCGTCAATGTCTTTATTATGATCCGTTGTAAAACCAAAATGTGCCCAGATTGGTGCTGTCATTTTCAGCTTCAAAATGAAATCCATTTCTGTTGAATAATTGCACTTCTATTACTCAAAATGATGGATAAATCGACTGGGCAATATAATTTGAAATGAACGCGTGTCATTTCTCAGTGTAATCCGTGCAGACTGAGACTGGTTGAAGTAGGTGTGCTGCAGGTACTACAGCGCCCCCTTGTGTCTTCTAATACTGGGCAATAATGGCGGTTATCTAAAATTACAGCAGTTAGACCATTCAATCGCAATCAAACGGTTGTTTAATTAATCGTGACAGGCCTATCCATGTGACACTGCGATGACTCAGTGTCAGGGCTTTTTTCTTCGGGGTTCCTCAGGCAGGGGCTCTTCACTGATGTCCACGTGGATTCGAGGAGCGAAGCTTCTGCTGGTTGTAGAGAAGCTCTCAGTGATCAGGACACGTCCATCAGGATCCCCGTCTCCACCAGTGAAGGGCAGTTGAGTGTCTCCCACAGTCGCTGCTTGATCTTCCGTCCTAGTTTAAGACCGTAGGGACGCCGCCGACCACTGCGTGTCTTCATCATGGGCTCCACCACAGAGCGGTAGATGTGCTGGTAGGCCTGTACGCTGTAGCCGGATGTCGGGAAGGACAGCAGCGTTCTTCAAGTAGCACTCCTGCAAACCTGTGGGTCTTTGAGCTTTGGCAGAGATACAGCTGTAAGTGTGATCTAACTCGATTACAGCTGCCAGCTGTGAAAGTTCACCGGAGTCTTGAATTTAAGAGACACCCTCCACCAAGAATCCCCTCAGGTGTGGGAAGAGCCCTGGTTCTCCTCAGGCGACGCTGCTCCATGCTGATGAATCAAGAATACAATTGATGAAACTTAGCAAATTGTAGAGTTGCAAAAATCAAGCTTCTAGGTTCCTAGGGCCACGTACACACTGCAAAGTTTCAGGAGCGACAACCGCATTTAAATACGGGAGTGAGTCCCCTAAATTATCGTTTCATGCGTGTATGGAACACGACTCACACCCCAAAACTGCGATGATTGACACAGTGGTAATATCAACGTTATGCTGTATCAACGTTATGCAACATTATATCTCGCGTGTTTGGTATCTGCTATTCTGACCAGTTAAATATTAGCCTACAAGACATTGTGTTCAGCAGTTTTATCTAAAGCACAGTTGATGGAGGCGTCATATTTTGGTTAAGGCCTGCTTAAAGGCTGCTTCACAGAGCGGCTCTTGCAGTGTTGCCATGTCTAGGGCTGCCACTAACAACTATTTTTGTATCGATTAGCTAATCTATCGACTAATTTATCGATTAATCTAAACTATAAATTTTTCACCAAAAATCAACAATTTTTGGACTTTGCCATTCAGTAGTGCAGGCCTACCATTCAAAAAAGTATACAAGTAAACAAGCCCTTGACAAAATGTAACGTTAAAAGAATACAAATGTACAAAAGTAAAAATATAGCTATAAACAAACATATTAAACAATAAAAAAAATTATAATAACGAAAGTCTGAAAAATAAACAGAGGACTTCAGTAGTGAACTCCAAATTAAATATACATTTCTTTGAAATGCTTTTTTAAAGCAAAAGTAAAGTATGGCTGCAGCTACCGATTATTTTAGTAATCGAGTATTCTAACGATTATCGGATAAAAATGTGGCAATAAAGATATATCCAATCTCTGGATCTCTCCAATATCCATGAAATTAATTTGGTTTTCCTTAAGGATGAAGCTGTACTTCTAAACATATTGAGCTGTCTATCCACAGTCAAGCATATGCTTATGTATACTAGCTACTGTATGAGTCAAAATCTTCTAAGGGGTAATTAAATTTAAAGGGGAACTTGGCAACTATTTCAACTTAATAAAACCGTTTATAAATCATTTGGATTGTTAAATAACCTGTTCTGGTGAAAATGGTGACTTCTCCCCACCACAATCTTTGATAATTGCCTTAATCTTTTAATAAACAACTGAGAATTTAGTATTCAAACTACATTTTATAAAAATCACCTGGCAAGTTATAATTACCAAATTGGACAAATACAGGGGACTCATCTTAAGATCACTCATTTAACAGTTCATCTATTACCATAATTGTGAAAAAAATATTCAGAATCAGAATTAGTTCGTACATAAAAATGCCAGTCATCATAACCAACATGTTGAATGATGTTCACGACACTACCCCTGTAAAGTTTTACAATTCACCCTAGCAGGAAGTTTGATAGACAGGCGATCTGACCAATCATAATCCGCCATCCGCCAAACCCGCCATCCGCCAAACCCGCCATTTTGTCCGACAAAGCAGTCAGGATTGGATTAACGTCAGTGGATTTGAAATTGAAAAACGGTGTGTAGCCTACTGGTCGTCTTTCCGCGGTTGAATTGAAACAACATTCCTTCTGATGTTCATTAATGTTTATTTGAAGCTATAATTTAGAAATTATTGCTTCATGAGCAGCAGCAACTGAGGTGCTACAGTGATCTGTTATGACATTTTTTTTATTATTATAGTCTACTAACGACACATTAAAAAGCCACAAAACGGTATTTGTTTTTTTAATTTGTTTAAAAAATGAAATTTGAAAGTTGTGACTTATATCAAAAGTATAATCTAGCGCGTTGTGTCTTGCTCCACGATGTATTTTTCCAAAATTTCAGCGAGTAAAGAAAATGTATACTCACGTGCGTTGTATTATGCACGTTATCGTCTCTGATAGACCGCATCATAATGTTGAAGCCACTCAGACCGCCGTTTTCTCAGAAAGCAATGATGACGTAGACAAACATCCGGTAGTGTGGGTTTTCCCGGAAACGCATACTACTCGCTGGACCTCTGCTAACGTTACTACTTTGCACGTTATTTTTTGACAGATCGATGTTGTGATATTCAAATGATGTGGATTTGAAAACAGATATCCTGACCTAAGGTAATAAGGTATTCCTTAGTGAAGTGATTGATGCTCACGAGTGTTTTTAATTCTAATATTCCAACCGACACCCAGCCAACGTTTTTTGATGGACATAATGTGCATGAGGGGTGAAATGTTTGTTTTTGGGGTTTTCTTTGTGCTGCACACGTTTGAAATGTTGTATGTGTAATTATACCTAGTTCATTATTACGTTAGATTTTTTAAAGTCTATTTTGTTGCTTAAATAAATTACGTTACTCAGAGACTGATTGAGGCTTGTCAAAAAAGTTACATTCAGCTGTTGCAAGTTCATTGACTTTTGAAAAACAAGTTATTTTTTTCTTTAACCAGTAAAGGGGTGTTTTTGATGCACAAAGTTATTTTATTGTCTCTTATATAAAATACTAGTATTTTAGTTAAAGCCATTAAAA
This sequence comes from Phoxinus dragarum, assembly GCA_033366665.1. NCBI lineage: Eukaryota > Metazoa > Chordata > Actinopteri > Cypriniformes > Leuciscidae > Phoxinus > Phoxinus dragarum. The sequence goes on along the minus strand of JARPMJ010000609.1, from coordinate 17,577 downwards.
TATTACCCCTTTGCAGATTTTGACTCATGTAGGCCTAGGCCCAATTATAATTGATATAAAACAATAACTTAAATAAAACTATATATATATATGTGTGTATATATATATATATATATATATATATATATATATATGTATATATATATATATGTGTGTGTGTGTGTGTGTGTGTGTGTGTGTGTGTGTGGTTTAGTCATGTCTGAATTGACTAAATTCAGCCCATTCTCTATTCTTGTAGATGCCTGTATTCTTCAGTTATTCAGCAGTTGGTGACAGGTAAGTGATGCTCTACTATACTCTGCTGTTAGATATTTTCTCACTGAAGGGAGGCTGATGATTTCACATCTTCTCGGGCTTGTTTGCTTGTCTAGCTTTCTAATAAACCGGGCCTTTGTACACAATGAATATTGTTGGCTCCTCTGTGACAAATTGCTTATGTTCATCTATTGTAAGTTGCAGAAAAAAGGTGTCTGCAAAATGCATAAATGCAAATGTATTACTCACATTGACAAAGTTTGCTCTTCTAAATCGTTTGACAGCCTATTCATTTGATGCTCTATTCATAACGGTCAGATCTTGACCCTGAAAATGGGTTGATGATATTTTGAAAAGCGAGTGCTGCTGAATCAGTGTCAAAATTAGAAAACCTTTAAATTGACCTTTAGAAAATAAAGCTCACAGACATTAAATGGATAGTTTTACTCAACAAATTAAAATCCAATCATCATTTACTCACCCTCATGTCGTCACAAACCTGTAAAACTTTATTTCTTCTACTGAACACAAAAGAAATTGTTCATTTAAGGAAAGTCATTGGGGATTAAAACAACATAAGACCACATTAAAATTAATAATATGGATTTGGGAAAAAAACTTCAATAAAATGTATATATTTTTTTTTATTTTCTTACTTATGCAACCACAAAATGTAACAACGCTCTGGTAACCCACAGCACAGAGCTTGTGATATTGTTTAGATGTGATATTTTAAGTTATATTTTCAGTTTTTATCTTAGTATACCTATTGTTTAGTTTTAGTAAGGCTTTGTTTGAAAATTGTTAAACATTCTTACATATTTTGTATTCTTTCATTAAAGGTGCCATGTGTAATTGTCTGGCAAAAAAATCAAGTCATACTCCACATTCCATACCAGATGGGGGCAGTATACCTCCATAAAGTGAATTGGTCTACTCTAGAGTAACAGACGAGAAACGGCATAGTCTCTATGCTCCGCCCCTACCTTCACAACCATAGACATCATATAGATAGACGCCCTATCGACCGCTACTGCCTACTAGCGCCAAAGAACCTATATTGACAAGTTGCAACTTACATCAGTGTCATTCTGTTTGGTGAAATGGTCCCACACACTACTTTTCTTTGCACGCTTCCTCCTGTCGTCTGGCTCTAACCTCGAGTGTGTTAGCCTGTAGCCTTTACTGTCTGAAAACCTTGTGAGCGCGCGAACCCAAACGCTGTGACCTCGCGGCAAATGTTTTTATTGGTTTATTAAGTACAAACAGGCGAGTTATGAAAAATTGAGTGAAAGGGATTTGTTCACTTCACACAAAAAGATCTTGGAATATGACGGCTAACTGTAGTAGCGTTTAGTCCACTGTCTATAATAGCCTAATTTAGAGATCACTTTTTTTCTTTTTTTTTAAACCGACTACCAACAACTTTGATCGGTTAACGTTGATACGGTCAACCATCGGTCAAACGGTCATCGGTTAACATCCCTAGTTGACAGTGATCTTCTGCCAGGAACATCAGGTCAGTCTCCTGCTGTCCAGAATCAGGTGGTTTGTCTTCATCTGGCATCTCAGCTGAGACCTGTCCTCTATGGGTGACCCTAGCAGTAGTTGTGAAGTACCAGTGGCGTAGCTCTCAGCATCACTGATGCACACAAGCCCTCACAGCACATCAAGCTGCAAACCGTGTGAGGGACCCTAACCTTCCCTATCCTACAGTAACTGCTTAAAAGCAACAGCATATCAACCAACCACTCTAAACATCCTGACAACTACATAGCAACAGATGAAAAAACACTCAGAAGATTCCAGCAACCTCAAAGCAACACGCTAACAACCGCGCAAACGCATGTCAACACACAGGAAACCACTCAAAACATCCCAACAACCACGAAGCAAAGTGCTAAAAACCACTTTAAACAACCTATAAACCGCATATCAACATCCCATAAAAAACATCCTAACAACCACAATGTGCAAAAGACTTACTCTACAAAAGAAAACTTACTCTACAAACTGAAACTTACTCTATAAATATTAATAAATGGTATAGAGAAATATATAGAAGTCTGTACACCTTATTTAAATGAGCTGATTCTGCTGTGTGACACTGCGATGACTCAGTGTCAGGGCTTCTTTCTTCGGGGTTCCTCAGGCAGGGGCTCTTCACTGATGTCCACGTGGATTCGAGGAGCGAAGCTTCTGCTGGTTGTGGAGAAGCTCTCAGTGATCAGGACACGTCCATCAGGATGCTCCGTCTCCACCAGTGAAGGGCAGTTGAGTGTCTCCCACAGTCGCTGCTTGATCTTCAGTCCTAGTTTAAGACTGTAGGGACGCCGCCGACCACTGCGTGTCTTCATCATGGGCTCCACCACAGAGCGGTAACTTAGATGTCCTGGTAGGCCTGCACACTGCAGCCGTGGATGGAGACAGACTCTTCCTGCTGACACACGTCCACTGAAGAGACTGAGACTGCTGGACGGATGTCGGGAAGGACAGTGTAGTAGCGCTCCTCCAAACCTGTGGGACTTTGAGCTCTGGCAGAGATACAGCTGTAAGTGTGATCTAACCTGATTAGCTGTGAAAGCTCATAGGGGTCCGGACTGGAAGAGACGTCCTCCACCAAGAATCCCTTCAGGTGTGTGGGAAGAGCCCTGGCTCTTCTCGGGCGACGCTGCTCCATAAAGATGAATCAAGAACTTTGATGAATCTTATCAAATTGTGTTGTGAAGAGGTTGTAGCACAACAGGTATCAAGGCTTCAGAAACAGTTGTGTTGATTTCAAATACCAACTCAAGCTGCTGGACTGACAGAATGTTGAGGCTCATTTAAATGTAAACAACACTTGATATCAGCAGTAAGAGTTCTTTGTTACATGTAGCCTAATATGTTTCTTTATTTAAAAAGAAAAAAATATTTTTTAAAAGGAGAAGCATATAGTACTTTTTGGGACTTTAGCATATTCACCGTATCCCCCAGAGTTAGATAAGTCCATACATACCCTTCTCATCTCAGTGCGTGCCGTAACTCTGTCTGACGCACTCACCGCTAGCCTAGCTTAGCACAAAGACTGGAGGTAAACGGCTCCAGCTAGCATACTGCTCCCAATAAGTGACAAAATAACGCCAACATTTTCCTATTTACATGTTGTGATTTGTATAGTCACAGCGTGTACAAATAACAAGGTCACATGAGACGCAGCATTCTTCTAACCGTATACATACTGGGAACTATATTCTCAGAAGGCGAAGCACTGCTACTTCTGCGGAGTGATTTGCTTGCAGCGCCTGAGAAGCCCCGTGGTGAGGAGCTAGAGTGTTGCGCTAATCACTCTGCAGAAGTAGCAGTGCTTCGCCTTCTGAGAATATAGTTCCCAGTATGTATACGGACAACGGTCCATAAATATGTACTTTTAATACTATATGCATTACAATTAAATACATTTATTTACTGAAGTAAAATATAAAAGGAGCACTTACTCTGAGATATTCTGAGATATTCATTAGGGTATCTGTATTTTGTTACTCACTTACTTTATTTGTGTGCTACGTCCACCAGAGCGCATTTCTACAATGGGTAAATGGAACTTAAGGTTTGCATGCTGCTGCATTCATAACACTAGGTGTCAGGATAAGACTTATACAGAATATGGTTCTGGCCTGTTTTTTTGTTGTTGTGACCATGTGACTGCCATGGTAAAAAAAAATCTTCTTGCAGCATTCAGGGAAAAATTAAGTCAATTACACACATTTCAATGGAGAAATATACTTTTTGCCCACAGAATGTAGTTGCAGCATCAACCAGCATTGGCTAACTGCCCATCCCATTGTATTACTGTTGTCAGCTATTCAAATGTATCTGTATATATTCTGAATTAATAAATGTATTAGATGTTTTACCACTGTCCATATTTTTGATGCTTCACATATATGTGTAGTGTTATGCACTTTTCTCTGAATATGGCAAATATAAAGAAAACCTCAAACACAGAGTAATCAGTCACATTGAACAAAAAAACGAGAATTTTTTTTTTGTGCAACTGCCATTAATATGAATGGGGATGCAAACAGATGGTCTTCTCCAGATATAGACTTCCTCAAAAAAAATTCCATTGCTATTTTATGATTGTTTTTTCGACCACCTTATTATTTTTTAGTGAAGAACAGAAATCACAGAAGGGAAAGAAGCTCGCTTGCCTAAAAAAAAATAAGAGGTATTATGTCTTGAAATGAGAGAAAACACACAAACACAAAATAATTCTTTATTTAATTGTTCAAATTTTATTAATCTAAAACAAATAGTAATGAAAATGGAATTTCAAGTAATAATCTTTGCAAACATCTTAATGATCAGATTTTATTTTGCAGGGCACCTAAGTAGAACTTGGTTGATTCCGACTCTTTAATATTCTTCTCCCTCTTCGTCCTCATCACCCACGCTGTCAGTGCCGACTTCTTCATAATCCTTCTCCAGAGCGGCCATGTCTTCTCTGGCCTCTGAAAACTCTCCTTCCTCCATTCCCTCACCCACATACCAGTGCACAAAGGCTCTCTTGGCGTACATCAGGTCAAACTTGTGGTCTAGACGAGCCCAGGCCTCAGCAATGGCGGTAGTGTTACTCAGCATGCAAACGGCTCTCTGTACTTTAGCCAGATCTCCACCAGGAACAACCGTTGGAGGCTGATAGTTGATTCCTACCTTGAATCCAGTGGGGCACCAGTCTACAAACTGGATGGTGCGTTTGGTCTTAATAGCAGCGATGGCAGAATTGACGTCTTTGGGCACCACATCTCCACGATACAGAAGACAGCAGGCCATGTATTTACCATGTCGCGGATCACATTTCACCATCTGATTTGACGGCTCAAAGCAGGCATTGGTTATGTCAGCCACAGAAAGCTGCTCATGATACGCCTTTTCAGCAGAGATCACTGGAGCGTATGTAGCCAGAGGGAAATGGATTCGTGGGTAGGGCACCAAGTTGGTTTGGAATTCGGTGAGATCCACATTCAGAGCGCCGTCAAATCTCAACGAGGCCGTAATGGAGGACACAATCTGCCCAATGAGCCTGTTGAGGTTGGTGTAACTCGGACGCTCAATGTCCAGGTTTTTACGACAGATGTCATAGATGGCTTCGTTGTCCACCATGAAGGCACAATCGGAGTGCTCCAGGGTGGTGTGGGTGGTCAGGATGGAGTTGTAGGGCTCCACCACCGCTGTGGACACTTGAGGGGCAGGATAGATGGCAAACTCGAGCTTGGACTTCTTGCCGTAGTCGACAGAGAGACGCTCCATCAGCAGGGAAGTGAAGCCAGAGCCAGTACCTCCACCAAAGCTGTGGAAGATGAGAAATCCTTGAAGGCCAGTGCACTGATCCGCCTGTTGGATTTGTAGTAAATCAGCTTATTAGAAATTACATGTCATAATCATTAATGCTTCTAAGTCAGGTTTTTATAAACCGTACCAGTTTGCGAGTTCTGTCCAGCACTAGGTCGATGATCTCTTTACCAATAGTGTAATGACCACGGGCATAGTTATTGGCAGCATCTTCCTTGCCTGTAATTAGTTGCTCTGGATGGAACAGCTGACGATATGTGCCTGAGCGCACCTCATCTGAAAAGGAAAAAAACTAGTTTAAATTCCTATTCTTTTTTATTCTCAATAGCAAATAAATAATAATAATTGAGAAATCCAACAATAGTTTGTATTTGATTGCTTCTTATAAGGAATTTTAGTTTTTTTTCTTATATAAACATTTTTTTGAAAGATATGTTGCTTTTCCAATATTTTGTCAAATGTTTTCATGATAATTTCGATTGATTATATTCTGTTCCTCAGGTTAAACTTACCAATCACAGTGGGTTCCAGATCAACAAAGATGGCACGTGGAACATGTTTCCCTGCTCCTGTCTCGCTGAAGAAGGTGTTGAAGGAATCATCTCCTCCTCCTCTTGTCTTATCACTGGGCATCTGTCCATCCGGCTGGATACCGTGCTCCAGACAGTACAGCTCCCAGCATGCATTTCCCATTTGGGCCCCAGCTTGGCCAACATGCATAGAGATACATTCACGCTGGAGAAAGAAGGAGGGTACAGTATATTTATTTATGAATATAAGTGTCAGCTGTACATAATTTTGCTAAATACTGCAACATATTATGGCTGTCTAAGAAATTAAAGATACAGTAACATGTCACAGCTACACTGTGTAGGATTTACTCCCATCTAGCGGTGAAATTGTATAGGATTACCAACTGAATATTACTTTCTAGCCCCTCCCATTCCAAGGGCGTTTTAACTCCTACGGTGGCCGTATTGTCTGCTGATTGTAAAAGCGCGAAAGGCGAGGCTTGAATTTCCAGGTATGTCCCTCTTTGGCTAATGTATTTTTAAGATGGAGGCGCAACATGGCTGCCACCATTCGAGCGACTCGCTCGTATGTATTCTGAATGGCAGATTCTACGCTTACGAGATTTGATTAGTTGGTGGAAGTAATTGCACACGAATGAGCACAGATAATTTTGAAAGAACAAAGTATTTTTTTGCTAAGAATCAACTTAAAAAATTACACAGTGTAGCTTTAACTAGATCAGAGGGCCAGGTCCTCAGCAAATTTCCAAGGGGGCCTCAAGGTGACTTAACATTAGACAAAACAAGCTAAAAAGGCTAAAATAAGTAAAAATCAAAGGATTTCTTAGGATTTCTACACCTGGAAAAATATTTAATTACTAAAATCTTAAAATTCAATGGGCATTTTTATAATGAATATTCATTTAACTAGTTATGTTATTTTTCCAGGTAATCAAATATTTTATTGTATAGACCTCATGTAGCTCCGCCCCTTTTCAGCGCTGCGCTCGTTGTCTTTTGTCTTCCGGTCTGTATTTTCACAGCGATCTTGTGTATTTATGAACGAGCGGCTCGTTTTAAAATCTTCCCGGTCTACTGACATTTGTTAAGACATCTGCTTTAAACATTACGATCCTCATGTTAACTGTCATTAAAGGTTCTCTAAGCGATCCTGGGTGACGTCACTTCTTGTTGACGTTCGAACTATTGTCAAAGAAAACGGAGGCTAGCTAGACCCTCCCTCCTCCTCATCCGCGCACTAACCCCCCAAACCCCACCCCCAAATCCTTCTTGTCGGTTATTGGCTGGAACACTGTTTGTTATGTTTCGTGGTGCGGGTAAGCCCAGTTTGTTTTTGTTGCTGTTTGTGGAGCCTGGGGTGTCTACAGAGACCGCGTTTTTTTTAGAGTGTGTTCAGGAGACAAACAGCTAGCGGATAGTGAGGAGATATTTGCTGTACAGTATGTGACAAAAAAATGTTTGGCCTTAAAAATGCGTGACATCGCTTAGAGCACCTTTAACTTTACATTAAGTAAATCCACTTCAAATGCTAAATACTCCTGAACAGCGATGTCATAGAGATATAAGGAGCGACCGCAAAACCAGAAGTTCAGAGACAATATCCTAAAGATGCCTGCGCGCTCGTTTCTCTGGGGCATAAGGTCTGTAGAAAATTAAATATTTTTTAAAACATTATTATCCATGAAATCATAAACGACTGGAAGAGTCATGGACATTCATTGGTTAAAAATAGTGTGAACCCTGAAGAACGTTCTGTTCCTAAATCCTCTGGAATTCTGAAATTATAATGATTTATTTTTAATATAATTATTTTAGTTACTTTTAATACTTTATAGAATTAAGCCCTTTAAAATAAGTTTTGAAGGTAATACTTTACAATAAGGTTTCATAAGTTAACCTTACTTAACTACTTAAGTTAACATGAACTAAGAATGAAAAATACATCTACAGCATTTATTGATCTTAGATAATGTTGATTTCAATGGAAATAGGATGTTGTATTTGTTAACATTAGTTAATGCACTGTGACCTAACAAGAACAAACAATGAACAGCTGGATTTTTTTATTAACTAACATTAACAAAGATGAATAAATACTGTAACAATAACAAATAAATTGCTCAATGTTAGTTCATGTAAGTTAATATATTAACTAATGTTAACAAATGAAACCTTATTGTAAAGTGTTACCGTTTTGAAAACCAGCCTTCATGCTTTTTTGTGGACAATGAGGTGCCTTGGAGTCAAAAAGGTTGAGAATCACTGAACTAGATGCATTCTTTTATTGTTTTGAATGAGGAATTTTTATAGTAGAGTTTATTTTTAGTTGTTAACACGCTGACTGAGCTCACCCAAAGCTCAATACTGTAACAAATTCATGCATTTTCCTACGCTTTTGGACCTATATTGTTCAATGTAGAACGTTTCTTTTCTATCATATTCACATGCATGTTTACCCTCACATCTATGGTCATAGGATCTTTAAAGTACAGAAGAAGAGACTGAGCGAGTTCATTGGAGGCCTCAGTCCACCCCGCCCTCCCCCCACCCACCCCCATCCCAGCTGTACACCCTTCTTTGTGTCATACACAGAGAAATCTCACTCGCCCTTTTCACTAGAACAGTTCTATCTATTATTCTGCTATGCTCCAGATTTTGTCACTCATGATCTCATCTACTAATGCCTCTTTGTATGTTAAAAAAGACATGAGTGCATTCATTCTGCATTTTTCATAGTGCTGTTCCCCTTTTTCCTCCTCTTTGTTTGAAAGAGGTTCAGCGAGCTATTTTGACTGCAGATCCACCAAACATAGATAAATGTTATATTCAGAAAAAGCGAAGTATTGGAGCTTCCTGCTGACATGCGTGTCATAGTCTGGGATCAGGATTTGAAGGCTGTAGCCACATCCTCTGTATAATGAAAGGCCAGCTCTGTGCCTGAAACCTTGGCTTAACGCTTCACTCTTAATCACTTTCATTAAAACGTGTTTCGATTGTTTAACTACAGTGCTGCTAACTTTGTCATTGACACAAAAAATAACACATTATTGTAAGAGAATTATCAAAGTGTCATGGTGCTTACTGAAATATCCTAGCATCCCTTAAGTGCATAAAATGTAACATAAAAAATGTACATGTGGATTTTAAGTCAGTGATTTATGAAAAGATTAGAAGTAAGAATCGATCAGGCATTAAGAACTTACCATCTTGTCAGATTTCCCTTCAGGCCGACTTGAGGATTCGGAATAAAGAAGGCAGATGTGGAGAAGAAAGGAGAGGTGGGGTTTTTATAGAGAGGGAGGAGGAAAGGAGGGGGTTAACAGGAAGTGGGATCGCCCATTGGAGTGAGGATAGTCATTCAGGAGGGGCCGTCCTTCCTACACAAGCATAGTCTCGCTCCCTCTTGGGATTTTGGGGTGTGTGAAAACCATCTGCCCCCTTTACTAGCATTTTTTACATTCGAAAAGATGCCAGTGAGGATTTTCACAGGCTATAAGTCAAAGTTCTTCATGTTCATGTGCTAAAGTTGCATAACAACTGTAGGACCACTGTTTTTATTGTGATTATAGATTATTTTTTTGTGATTCCTCCATGAAGAAAGGCACGTTCAAAGACTTTAGGGTGAAATTGTCATTTCATATGTAATTACTTCACAAGTCTTTTGTGTGAAAGACAACTTTTGTGTCGAATACTGTAAATATAGCCCTATATTCGAAAACAGGTTTCTCAGTATTTACAAAGCAAAAAGAACACTATTGAGTAAGGTTTTCTATAGACATGGTTCTTGCTATACAGGAAGAAAATGAACACACAGGCCCAATTGTCATCAGACTTTAATTTCTGTGCTACAGTGAAAGCACAGATAATATCCAGCCTTTCATACTGATGCCCATTGACATGAGCAAACAGCTGAATCATGAATAACAGCTACAGCAGGTGGTCATTTTTGTGCTGCATAGACACCGGTGGGGGGAGGGGTGTCATGCTGGAAAATTTTCTGTTTTGCCTGTAGGCCTTTATCACTTTTGCATGTGAAAATATACATCGATTTTAAACAGATGACATGTCCAACAGTATATCATGAAAAGAGTGCAGGTTTTTAGAACAAAATAAGTTCTTAGAAAGACATTGATTCTAGACATTTGACTGCTTAATTCTATTGTATTTTTTCCAATTAATCTTTACTTTTTTAATAGATTTAACTTCTGCATAAGTAATGTAGAAAAAGAACTGGGAACATTTTAGTTAATGCGTTGGGTATCATGAACTAACAAGGCCTAAATAAATTTTTTTTTACAGCATTTATTAATTGTTCAAATGTTGTTTCAAAATTCATTAACATGTTCGTTGATTATATATATACCGGTATATATATATGGTGCCCTATATGTTATGTTTTATGTGGCTATTAACTAATGTTAACTTTTATAATAGCATTATAAAGTGATACCAAAGAATGTATAGCCCCCCCAAAAAGAACACGCAAAAGCTCTGCATTTTAGCAGATTAAAATATCTGATTACCCTGAGATTACAAATAACAGCATTTAAAATTCCACTCCATCCTCATCATCTCCCACGCTGTCAGTGCCGACTTCTTCATAATCCTTCTCCAGAGCGGCCATGTCTTCTCTGGCCTCTGAAAACTCTCCTTCCTCCATTCCCTCACCCACATACCAGTGCACAAAGGCTCTCTTGGCGTACATCAGGTCAAACTTGTGGTCTAGACGAGCCCAGGCCTCAGCAATGGCGGTAGTGTTACTCAGCATGCAAACGGCTCTCTGTACTTTAGCCAGATCTCCACCAGGAACAACCGTTGGAGGCTGATAGTTGATTCCTACCTTGAATCCAGTGGGGCACCAGTCTACAAACTGGATGGTGCGTTTGGTCTTAATAGCAGCGATGGCAGAATTGACGTCTTTGGGCACCACATCTCCACGATACAGAAGACAGCAGGCCATGTATTTACCATGTCGCGGATCACATTTCACCATCTGATTTGACGGCTCAAAGCAGGCATTGGTTATGTCAGCCACAGAAAGCTGCTCATGATACGCCTTTTCACCAGAGATCACTGGAGCGTATGTTGCCAGAGGGAAATGGATTCGTGGGTAGGGCACCAAGTTGGTTTGGAATTCGGTGAGATCCACATTCAGAGCGCCGTCAAATCTCAGCGAGGCCGTAATGGAGGACACAATCTGCCCAATGAGCCTGTTGAGGTTGGTGTAACTCGGACGCTCAATGTCCAGGTTTTTACGACAGATGTCATAGATGGCTTCGTTGTCCACCATGAAGGCACAATCGGAGTGCTCCAGGGTGGTGTGGGTGGTCAGGATGGAGTTGTAGGGCTCCACCACCGCTGTGGACACTTGAGGAGCAGGATAGATGGCAAACTCGAGCTTGGACTTCTTGCCGTAGTCGACAGAGAGACGCTCCATCAGCAGGGAAGTGAAGCCAGAGCCAGTACCTCCACCAAAGCTGTGGAACACCAGGAAACCTTGGAGGCCAGTGCACTGATCAGTCTTTTGAAAGAGAGGAGAAAGCAAGCTTACCAAAAATACTTCTACAGTCATTTTACTAAGTAAATCAGACCAAAAAATATTACCAGTTTGCGAATACGATCCAGAACGGAGTCAATGATCTCCTTGCCGATAGTGTAATGTCCCCTGGCATAGTTATTGGCTGCATCTTCTTTTCCAGTGATGAGTTGTTCTGGGTGAAAGAGCTGGCGGTAGATGCCTGTCCGTACTTCATCTGCATTCATAGAAAGCTGAACGTTTCAACCTGATTTTTTTTCATCATTGTGGTATTCACATGCTATTTTAAATACCATACCAATCACAGTGGGTTCCAGATCAACAAAGATGGCACGTGGAACATGTTTTCCAGCAGCCGTCTCACTGAAGAAAGTGTTGAAGGAATCATCTCCTCCTCCTTTTGTCTTATCACTGGGCAGCTGTCCATCCGGCTGGATACCGTGCTCCAGACAGTACAGCTCCCAGCATGCATTTCCAATCTGTGTTCCAGCTTGGCCAACATGAACGGAAATGCACTCACGCTGCAGAATGAGAGATATTTACTTTCATATTGATTTAACCATAAGACCAAAGATTGTATTAAAATCATGTCTAATACAAAAAAGTTATGAGTTACCATATTGTATTTTGTCTTCCAGCCGATGCTCAGGGTTCGGAACGAAGCTCTTAATGTGTCAAAGTCAGACCACCAAACATATTTATACCTGGAGCATCATGCGGTAACTGTTCTCTGTAATAAGAGAAGTCACTGATGTTGATACTATCTTCAGGCTGAAAAAGGAGGAAGACAAAAAGAAAAAGAATGAGGTTAGTGCCTCCTACACTCAGAGGACTTGTTTATTGTTAGGGCAAGATACAAAACTGAATAGACTGGTGAACAATATTACAATAACCTTCTTTGATCCTCTGGGGAACATTTTGACAAAAGCACAGCTGAGCAAACTATTTGCCTTTACGTTTGCAAAATCTTGGTTCATGTATTCTCAACACAAAGAAGCATATATCTAAGAAAGAATTTGTAGGTTACTCATGCGGTGGAGACACTTTCATGAATTAATAATGGCTCCTCTTATTTCAGAGAGTTGGAGTAATGTGATACCCTGTGTGTGTGTGCTCTGAATGAGGTTTGTTGCAGGAGATTGAAAACAGTAATACAATAGTTGCTCAGATTGAATTGTATAGATGCTGAGAACTATACCTTAAATGTTTCTTTTATGTGGCTTCCTGAAAATCGTCCATTTTTCGGAAATCGTCGTTTTTCTTGTAACCCGAGTAACTGCTGCGATGGCAGAGCCTGTGTTGTTCAGAAACTGAACAGAATTAAGAGGATTTTATACTTCTCTGTGACTACATGTATCTGTTTACAAAAGTATCAACCTCCTGAGCAATGTTAAAGTGATAGTTCACCCAAAAATGTTAATTCTGTCGTCATTTACTCACCCTCAAGTTGTTCCAAACCTGTATGAATTTATTTCTTCTGCTGAATACAAAAGAAGATATTTTGAAGAATGTCAGTAACCAAACAGTTGACTATGGAAGTCAGTGGGGCCCATCAGCTGTTTGGTTACTGACATTCTTAAAAATATTTTCTTTTTGTGTTCAGCAGAAGGAATAAATTCATACAGGTTTGGAACAACCTGAGGGTGAGTAAACAGAGTTTTAATTTTTGGGTGAACTATAGGTAGGGCCTATCACTTTATTTCAGAAGTAAGACTTTTACTCGTAATATGCTAGTACTAGTAGAAGATCAGATTTCACTGTTTCATGCTCTGCTTCCAGTCTCCCTCTGGCATGCTTTTACAACCAAAAAAAAAGTATGCCATTGTTTTTTTGGGTTAACCATGTAATTTTTGTATATTGTAGGCTTATAGATTTTGGTTTTCTTACAGATAAAGATTGACTTCATATGCCACCACTCACTCGCTAACCTCATTCAACTTTGATGGTTTGGTTGAACTCCAAAGATGGGATAAGTTATACTGGCTCCTAGCGGTCGTAAAAGGTAAACTACAAACATGCCATAATTGAATAAACAGTGCGTTTAGCGATTTGACCAGCAGATGGCAGAAAAAAAAAAAAATCTTTTGTCAGAAAAGTTCTAGTTTTTTTTTTTTTTTTTTACAGTCGCTAGGACACATTTCTCAATACTTAGGCCACTTTTTCAAAACTCTTCACACAGTTCTCCTAACCAACTTTCAGCTCGGCACAGCAGTTAATTTCACATTCAAAATACACTAAAACTACCAAATCACTTCATACATGTCTCAAATCAACATATTCTTCCATAACACTAGCTAAGGTTGACAGCCAACAAACACACGTTATCACCCACAAAACAATGACCTAAAAAACACTAACAACACGTAGCATTATACAATGTTTTCCTCTGTAAATGCTTTCTTTCTTATACTTCTCTAAATTTAGAATTCACTGCAAAATAATGTTACTGGCATTACTCAGACATGATGCAGTATGCTTCAATACTTTATATATTTTATGTCTTTTTGTTGTTGTTGCACTGAGTAATTCCAAAGTACAAACATTTGTCTACACACCATCCACTGATACAGATAGAATAGGAATCAGCTGTGGTTGGTCCAATTGTTTTTATACCATTTAATTTTTAGATTCAAAATATACTTAATTACAATATTACTGTAGAAATGTGGCAAAATGCTGTCTTATACAGTTTTGAATTATGTTATTGTTTTGAACTTAAGTTTAACAGTTTTGAAAACAGTATGTAAGCATGTGCAAATTGGCCTGTAGGTACACAGAGTTTTGGTGGTGGTTGTGTCGAAGTGAGACAAGAATTATTGTAATTTGAAAGATCTTGTCATTGAATGCATTTTGTGCCAAAGCAATGATAAATGAGTATCACAGTTTAGCCCACATATACTTCTGTTGTGCTCACTGTGTGAAGAGTTTTGAAAAAGTGACCTAAGTATTTGAGAAATGTGTCCTAGCGACTGTAAAAAAACTGTAATATAGATTGTTTTAAGCATGTTTTAACACACACACACACACACACACACACACACACACACACACACACACACACACACACACACACACACACACACACACACACACACACACACACACACATACTTTTTTTAAAGTTTAAAGCTTGGCTAATTGTCATATAGAATATGCAAATCCAATAAAATAAATTTTCAACATTTTTGTTAATTTCCCTAAAATATTTAATAAACATCTTATTTGGATATAGAATTTAAAAGCAGTTATGGCATTCAAATCAGGTCATTTATTTACAGCTGGAACACATCAGATATTTTAATCTCGAAATATTTTGACTTTTAATCTCGAAACATTACGAAAATAAAGTTGTAATATTTTGAGAATAAAGTCAAAATGACAAGAATACAGTCTTCATGCGTGCGTGCGTGTGTGTGTGTGTGTGTGTGTGTGAGAAAGCGAGTGAGAGAGAGAATGTGTGCCAGGGAAAGAATCCCCCTGTAGTAAAGAAATGCGTTCGTGAAGTCGAACTTCGACTTTAATCTCGAAATGCTATAATTTATTTAACATTTTTACAGATAATTATTTATTTTTTTACGTGGTGATTCAAGGGCTTCCGTATCAAATGGTGCATGTGGCGGGGGAAAAAAAAAATCATACATTTTGGTATGCAGGGCCCATGTAAATGCCCAGCAAACATTGGTCCGACGGCCACTTCGTATCCCTGGCCAAAAATAGTCACGGAAGGATGGCATAAATCAAAAAAAAAAAAAAGGTAACAGAACGGATAACGTCAAAATTCTAATTTAATTTTGAGACAATTTTTCTACCATGACGACATGTCGGAGGGACGTCTTTTTAAACGGTCATTAGACGTCCATGTTTGCTGGGTGACAGTAGGCTACTTCATTAGAATTGCATTTAAATGCCAGAACAAAACCAATCATCTTTCCTCTTCATTTTTTTATTTATTCTTTTCATACAGAACATATTTGTCCATGTGGGCCAAGCGAGTGTCCAGATGGGTAAAAGGGATGCTTATGGAAGTAAAATAATGACAAATGTTTTTGAAATAAAAAAGCCTGTTGAATTGCACTACTTGAAAAAAATATGCATTGCATTAACCATGCTTGCATTTAATGCATTGTATTTTTAGGCCTCGCATTTTTATGAGCTGAAATTCAACATGGTTGTATTTTTAAGCTGTGAATATTACAATTCAAAACATTTCAAAAACATTTTCATTCATAAAAATTCAATAATCCATTTTCACCTTTCATATTTCCCTTCCAAAATATTCAAACTGTTAAAAAATACAACCTATAATATTCAACGGGCAATTTTCGGTCCACTTTATTTCGCTTTACAAATTCGCTTCCACAAATTCAGTGGTTCAAATTCGACCAGTAAATTCAACAGTGACCTCCAGGAACTGCAGGAAAAGCAGTAGATTACCGAGCATAATCTCCATCTGCTGTTAATCAAACTCACCAGCAGGGGGCGCAAGCGCATAAAACTGATTTTTAGAAATGTAAGTGTATTTGTGATTATTATGAGGGCTGTTTTCATGTTTAATTCAGTGTCTTCACGGTCCCTGTGTAGTCTACATGCATCTTTCTCTACCGTGAACAAGATTACAATGTTATTCCCCGATGCTGATGTACAGAACAAATGTTACATTTGAGGTAGACATATATTTCTCTTGGTTGTTTTGCCTTAACTTTATATCGCGACGATGTGCTGCAGTACTGGGGTTTCCCTCAATAATTCAGGCTGCTGGACATATAAAACGCTTAACGTATCCTAATGGACTAATACAGTGATATAAAAGACCAAAAATCACACTTTATTGAGAAGGCTGTACTATATGGCTACAGGCAAGCAGACTCAGAATATGAACTTAACACGCAAAGTTTCACGCGTTTCCCGGTCATACTGGTTATAAAGTTGGCATCTATGGTTGGCATGACATTCGCACATTTAGGGACCGTCTCTAAAGTTACATACGACATTGGTATTCACGTTTCTAACTTCAATAGCATTGGAAGAGAATGACTTGCAGTCATAAAACAACTGTGAGTGTTCATGTAGGTGTCAGGCATGATGCACACCTTTTAAATGTTTTATTATTTATTCATATAAATAGAAGTTTGCTATTGAAGTTAGAAACGGTGTATACCAATGTCGTATGTAACTTTAGAGGACTGTCCCTAAATGTGCGAATGTCCAACGTCAAGCCAACTTTATAGCCATTGGCCAGTAAGTTATGTAACTGGGAAACGCTTAGCGTGAAACTTGCTTGCGCGTTAAGTTCATATTCTTTGTCTGCTTGCCTGTAGCCATATAGTACAGCCTTGTCAATAAGGTGCGAGTTATGGTCTTTTATAATCACTGTATTAGTCCATTAGGATACGTTAAGCGTTTCATATGTCCAGCAATCCTGAATTATTGAGGGAAACCCCAGTACTGCAGCACATCGTCGCGATATAAAGTTAAGGCAAAACAACCAAGAGAAATATATGTCTACCTCAAATGTAACATTTGTTCTGTACATCAGCATCGGGGGAATAACATTGTAATCTTGTTCACGGTAGAGAAAGATGCATGTAGACTACACAGGACCGTGAAGACACTGAATTAAACATGAAAACAGCCCTCATAATAATCACAAATACACTTACATTTCTAAAAATCAGTTTTATGCGCTTGCGCCCCCTGCTGGTGAGTTTGATTAACAGCAGATGGAGATTATGCTCGGTAATCTACTGCTTTTCCTGCAGTTCCTGGAGGTCACTGTTGAATTTACTGTCGAATTTGAACCACTGAATTTGTGGAAGCGAATTTGTAAAGCGAAATAAAGTGGACCGAAAATTGCCCGTTGAATATTATAGGTTGTATTTTTTAACAGTTTGAATATTTTGGAAGGGAAATATGAAAGGT
>JARPMJ010000608.1:37500-242667 GCA_033366665.1 Phoxinus dragarum | reverse complement strand
TCAGGTCTGCAGTGTTTTTAAAACATATTGTGATTGTACAGCTCTGGTGCTTTATGTCTGATATTGAGTATTTCGGATGATTTTTTTCAAATTTAAAACAGAAAGTTTAAAATCCAAAGCGCCTCGTCTCCATCACAGCAACCGGAGGAACATGGCGGCCGCGGCAGCCGCACTTCAAAATAAAAGCCCTCGACAACGACGATATATATTATTAAAGCACCAAACTAATTTTAAATGCACATAAATGTAGACAAACACACACATATGATATACATATATGAGAATAATTAAAAATAAAAGCCCTCAACGATAAATATTAAAGCAACAAATTTATAATGTAATTTTATTTCATTTTCATTTGTTTGCGCTCATTCTCATATATATATATATATGTATATTATATACACATATATTTATTTATTTAGAATTATTCTTATATAAGCCCTCAACAACAATAAATATTATTCAAGTGCCAAATAAATGTATAAATGTAGATTTTTAGCATTTGATTGTACTCATTAATCTCATAGTTAAATATTTAACCTTTTTAACCAAACTTTTTATCAAGTTATACATACATTTTGAACAATACCTGTTCTTGTCTTAGGACAACCTTGATGAACTTTCTTTGTTGACTACTGTATATTTATAGGCCTATATATATATGTGTGTGTGTGCACATACGATTCATATTTATACATATACACGTACATTAATATATAAATATTATTTCAGGTAAACAGAAAAGGCAAAAACAACACTAGATAGTCATAAAAGATACAACATAGTTTATTAATATGTGCTTTTGTAACACCGTACACACCAATAAAATTATTCACACATGGCTTTAATACATCAGAAATACATTTGAAAAATGTTAAGCATATTAGGCAAGCCTTAAATAGAAAATAAATATCAATGTAAAAAAAAAAAAAAGAAAGAGAGAGAGAGGCAAGCTGCTGCTTAAAGAACAAAAGTTTGTAACATTCATGATGGTCCTCTGGAAATCACGGTAAAATGTCGACAAAGCAAAACGCACTGACTGTTTTCACATCAATCCAGACTTGACCAGCAAGACACGTCTACATGTAAAAAAAAAGATTCCCTACAGAAACGGCTCGTTAACATCATAAATTAAATGGTTGTTTAACGTTATTCCCATCACTTTCTTGTGAGATCTCAATAACACTGCGGTTTATTGTAGATACATAAAGTTGGGCCCTTTAAAACTCAATGCTCCATTTTCATAGAGTTCTCGAATAGTTTTTAAATAGATTCACTTGTGTGAGCGGTCACGTTTTTTCAATAGTTAAGAATGTTTGAGGTTATGAAACATGGTAGACAATGGCCTCTGTAAGTAGTTCTAACATGGGGTGATTTACATTCGTATGTATTGACTGCATTAGAGAGGAATTACAATGTGATGCATACAGTGAATGAACATTAAGAACAAGAAGTAATGAAGTGGAATGAATGAATGAATGGCGTCCAGCTGGAAAGAATGAGAACCTGTCATCTAAGAGAAGCAGAACTGTGGATTTGGTCTATTCTACTGGTCTACAAGCTCAAGAATTGGTACGGATATCTGTTCTTGGATAATACACCACAGGTCAAATGCCCATCTGTCTTTGATAAGTGTGCTGTGAGTAACTGAGCATTTATTGAGTCAAACATGCATTTCAGGCGAGAGTACATTGGCAAACCGAGCTCAAGAGACAGAGATGATACTGAGATGGTGCGTTACCTGTATTATTCTCCATTCAATCTGGTCTAGAATTGCATTAGAAGCCAATCCAGATGAACATTAGCACCAGTTTTCCAGTGTAACTTTAGCATGCAGTGGCTTGAACTACCTGCGAGACTTCGGGTTCTTCTGGCCCGCGTGAATTTGCCAGGAATGAGCGACTCTACAAAAGTTCTGATGTTTTACGAAGACAAGAAACAGTTCAATATGCCTCTGTAAAACTGAAATGTTTTTTTTTAAATACCACACACTACAGTACAGGTTCACTCACCACAGAGAAAAAACAAAAAAAAGAACAAACCTTGTGCATTAATGAACGATAACTATAGCGATAATAATTACTATAACTATAAAGTTTTAATGATCGCTCCAAATCTAAAATCTATGAGAATTTCCACACCGCAACTATAACGATTTTTTTCCAGCTGATAAACGATTAAATCATCGACAGCCAATCAGAATTTAAAGCATTTAGGCTCCGTTTACACGAGAACGCTCGCGGGTGAAAACGTACAAATATTGTATCGGATGTGCCTTTCGTTTACACGGCGACGGCGTTTTTGGGGCTTAAAAACGCAAAAAAAGTGAAAAAATTTGGAAATCTTAAAAACGCTCCACCATCGCTTTCCCGTCTAAAGGGTAAAAACGCAAAAGTCTGCTAGACAGTGAAGGCGTCGGCTAAGCGTTTACGTCACAGGCATGCGCCAGTACAGGAAAATAATAAAACATTATCAAACTAAAATATAGCATTAATTTCATTGACAAAACAAAAAAAAATCTGTAATTTTTTAGCGACACGCGAAGAGCGCCGAAGGTTAAAGCAGCGGCTTTACCGTATTAAACATGACAAACTGTGTCAGCGTCTCTTTCACTTTCAGTGCTTCACATCGCCACCTAGCCGTCTGGAGTGCACACTACATCCAATCCCACACACTTTTGCGTCACCATATGCACGCAGATTTCCCCCCATAACGCTAGTCTAAACGCAGAATAAAAAGTGATAACGCAACGCCACTTTTGCATTTTCTCTTCAGATCGTTTCCTTAATGATGATAATAATCATCCTTATATTGTTATTGTAAACTTTATAGTCATTGTCTTTAGTCATCGTTATAGTTATCATTCTTGGTGTGAATGTGCCTTAACTCCCAAAAGGGACACTTGTCCTGATAAAAGGGAGAAATCTTCTAAAATAACGAACGCTTGCAGATTCAGTGCAGTGTTACTCAAGTTAATCGCTCCAGTGCTGATGCAGTGAACCCTGTGGCGGCAGCACGCCAACGTCATGACCATGAGCTAACAGCATTTCAAACCTCAAGAAATTAGTAGCATCAGAAAGGCACTCACGTCTTCACACCAGTCCTCTAGAGGTGAGAGTAGGGCTGCACGATTAATCGCAATGAAACTGCACGCTGCGATTATTTTATGCGCAGTAATCAGTGCAGCGGCTGATCGGTAGGAAACGCTCCATCTGAACACCAGAGGGCGTCTCACACACACACACACACACACACCAAAATATGCCCCATAACACACATCATTCCAGGAAATCCTATGGGCATCATCGCTGTAGCTGAATAATCAGAATTTGATTGAACACGACTAATAAACACACGACTGCCTTATTCTGTGTAAGAAGCGCATCATCTCACAGAAGGAGGAGCTCAACTCGTTATGAAGTGAGTTTGGAGTAAAAGCATGTTATTAAATGTTGTCTTGTTGGATAAGAAGTTCACAAATGCTTCTCATGTCTGGAAAGATGTTTGACGCGTACGTGTTGCTTTTTTAAATGTACGTTATAAGCGACTCAAACTCGCAGTGCTTTCAGAGTGAGCAGCGTTTACTGAGCCGTACATCACTGACAAGCTGCACATAAAAAATAATCGCAACCTTTGCCATTTCATAATCGTGATAGGCCAAATCGGTTTAAATCAAGTCAGTTTAGGCAGGTCACGTTAGTCAAGCTCTCAGCTGATCCACATCTACCTATAGGAATCCGGCGCCCATCACTGTATTCATAAATAAGCTCCTTCAGTGTTATCAGTAGCTATCGCGTTTCTCCGTTTCTCAGGAGCTAATTACCCTCCTCCCTCCCCAGCTCCACCTCTCGTCAGTCAGGATTTAGCATTCTGATTCCCCTTTGAATCAGATTAAACTCTCAATTATGTTGTACATTAAAAATCTTTATTAATTAATGAATTAATCTGCAATTCATTCATGTTGGGTCTGTTGTGTTTACCCTAAGGGGGGTTATTGCTGCTCTTATTCATGCTAGGCTGCATGGATGCACAGGGAGTTCTTGTCCAGAACAGAACCATACCGCCAATCCAAACTGTATGCTAACTGTCAATCGTATTTGACAATAGTGGTCTTGACAGTGCGATTTCATGTAAATTGCGATTAATTGTGCAGCGCTAGTGTAGAGTGCAGCGACAAGAACCGGCGAAGTTGTCGTGGAACGCGGAGTAGTGGCACTTCTGGTCTTGTTTCCCGCCTCCGTAACCTGAGACAGTTCGCTACGTCACTCCCACCACGTGTCCAGTCTGCGAATGCGCACGCGCTGCTTGTAATGGTACTCTTTCAGGTGCTCCTTGAGCGCGTTGGGAAGCGGCAGTGCATTGATGCCGTCGTACGTGGTGCAGCTGCTAATGGCGGCGCGGCAGATGTGCTGCAGGCTAAAGGGCTGTGTCCGGTTGATGGGGTTCGAGAGCAGCGGCTCGAAGAACATGCAGGAGTTGGGATCCTTGTAGTGCTCGAGGAGGCCGGTGACGGTGGTCGCGTGGAAGACGCTAGGGTCGTGCACGTCGAAGCTAAAGTTGTGGTTCCACTGCTCGATTCGCGCGTGTAGCGAGCGGCCGTAGCGTCGGAAGCTAACGGAGAAGAGGTAGTCTTCCTGTGCCGAATCACGTAGCAAGAACGTGCCTTCGGGTTTGGCTTCCAGAAGATTCTCCGCTTGGTAACGATCCATTACGCCCCAGTAGCAGGGAAGGTTTGTGATCCGAAGCAAATCCGGGACTAGACAGTGGATGTAGTCGATTTGAGTGTGAATCCGATGTTGTATATCCTGCGAGTTAGGAGAGTCCGGTTGGACTTGGGATGATGGTGACGCCGCCGCGGCGCCCAAGTCGAAATCAGACGCCGCAGTTGACGCCGCGACCTCATCCAATGTGTCCAAACAACTCTGCAGGAGAAGCTGGTGGAGTGTGGCGCGCTCGTCTCCGGCTAGCTCGTTCATCCCGTGAGCTAGCTTAGGTCCAAGTTTGTATAGAGGATTGATTTGTGCAGTTACCTCGAATGTGTGGATTTGTGCGTTCGGAGGCGGTTCGACTCCCTGCTCGATGCTAATCCGTCGTCGCTCCCGTAAGCGATCATCCTCGTCCTCGACCGGCGTCACCAATGTAACAGGAGCGACGGAATCCAAAACAGGCGCTTGTGAAATAGGAGCCGTGTGCTGCTTAATAAGGTACCACTTTTGAGCCAAATCGGATCCGGCGGGGAACGGGCAGCTGTCCAGCATGAGCTCGCTAATGTGGATCTTGCGGCGCGAGGAAGGCGAGTGCGATAGGACTTGTGTGTGGGTCTTGATCGGGAAACACTGGCCAACCGCGTCCTGGATCTTCTGTCGGAGAGTCCGACTGCTTCCGGACGACTTGCTGTCCGAGTCGCTGCTGAGATCGGGCGAACCGAGCGATAGCTTAGCGGAAACTCGTTCGGGTAACAGGGATCCGGACGATCCTAGAACTTGGCGTCTTCTGTGCTCCCGCACCGGAGAGGACGAGCCGCCCTCGCTGGACTCGTTCAGAAGATCCCCGTACTCGAAGCCGTCGCTAACGGGCCGCTCGGACGTCAGGTCGTGCGATGGGTGGCTTTTCTTCTTCCCTCTCCCGGATTTTCTCCTCCCGCCGTCTCTTCTCTCCTCAGAGCGGCTCTGACGCACTTTCGGACGGGCTCCGCGCTCGCGCTCTTTCCCACGATCCCCTGCTTCCTCAGGCAGAGACATGATGTCTTCAAGTTTTTTTTAGTCTTTCGGTGACTAGTGAGAGGCTACAGACGTCAGATGGGAGTCATTTTAACATTCGCTGAACGTCCTTTTTCACAAATTAGCATTCGGGAGACTTTAAGTCCATCCAGAAACGAGTGACACAACGATCACGTCCAGAACATGTTTTGAATCTGTGGAGAAAACAGAAAAAAAAACAGAGTGAGGTAAATAATTTTCCCCTCTACACACACACACACACACACACGCACACACACACACACACACACACACACACACACACTCCCTCCCTCCCTCTCTCTCACACACACACACAAAATCAGACTGAACACTGAAAATACTCTGTTTTGGAAAGGAATACTAATAGTTATATATAAATGTTATTTATTCTACGTGTATTTATTCAATTTAATTAAACTGATAGATTAATAGATAAATAAAAAAGCATAAAAGAACTTGGCTACTAATGGCATCTGTGAGACTTAGTGAACAATATGAAAGACAAACTCTCACAGTAAACTACTACCAAATAATTATACCATATTCATGGTATTTACATGCTAGTCGCAGTACATAGTAAGAATACTATAGTATTATTTGGGTTACATGTCCAAAATGTGAACTGTTTTTGAAGATAGAATGATAAATATAAGTCAGAAACACGAACCTGTATCTTGACGAAAGGCGTCGTGAACGCGCGCAGCGGCTTCTGGTGACACCGCGTCGCTTCTGAACTGTAAATAACGCTTTAATACGTTATCCGTGATGGATAAAATCACTTTAATAAATTAACTTTAATCAATAAAGTCGCTTTAACTCGAGCTAACTCACACAATCCCAGCGCTACTGTGGCGGTGACTTCACTTCCTGTTCACGGCGGAGAAACGTCCGGGGCAGACTTTTCGTTAAAACAATATTTATTAAATATATTACATTTATTTGATGGAAATTAAAATTGAAATACAAATGTATTTTTTATAAAAAATTAATTCTAAAACAATTAATACTTTTATGAAATCATTTTTATTTTGTAGTATATTACGGTCTTCGTTGCATTAATAATAATAATAACAACGGACGCTTTTCACAGTTTTACAAAGACTGTAGGATTATTATTTTTTAGAACGATTGGTGTTTATCTGGTATTAAATAATAAAAATCTCCGATTTAAATATTTTTTTGTTAAATATTTTATCTGTAATCAGGGGTTTCAGCATCTCTTCAGCAGATCTGGGTTAAATTATTAATATTTAGTGTTTTGTTTTGAAATGTAAAAATATATATATATATGAAACGATTCTTCATCTTAAACTGCTCTGGCTTTATGCGGGTTCATGAGGACTTTTATTCTATGCTACACAGAACAGAACAACAACAAGCGTATGACCGGAAGTGGCGTTTTATCGTGATCAGATTAACTGCAAACTGTTCCAGCATTTCACTGTTAAATGTGTTTGTTTAATTAATTAATAGATCAGATTAACGTAAGTGTGTGTGGGTGTCTCTGGTTTTCAGCTGATACTGACTGACAGTCTGTCGATTCGCTAGCAGGATTCAGTCCACAAACAGGTCAGTCGCTCAATAACTTTATGAATCGGTCAATACATTTATAAAAATTTTTAGTGGTTCATTTGTGACACTGTGAGTCTGTGATCTATTGAATCCGCAACATAAGAAAAAAAACCCGTGCTTTTGCGAATCGTGATTAAAAAAGTGGAAATTATGACATACTAAGTCATTAACGTTATTTCGTGAAAATTCCTTTTCATTTATTAATAACTCATTATGTCAGAATTATGAGTTTATATCATTTAGATTTTGCTTGTGTCTTACATTTGGACTTTGTATGTCATTTCATTTTCTTATTATGACTTACTACGTCATCATAATTATGTCATAATTTGTAGGTACTTTTTTCTATTTATTAACGTCATAATTATACTTTACCAAAGCATGATGATGATGATGATGGAGATCAGTGATGATGATGACGACTTTTGTCAATTTTTACTTTTTGTCATTTGTTGGCCTTTTTTTTTCATGGCATAATTTCAATTTAGTTTGTCTGTCATAATTTTGACTTTTTGTAATTTTTTAACTTTTTCATATAATTTCAACTTCTATGCCTGCAATAATTTAGACTTTTTGTCATAATTTTGAATGTCATTTTTTGGACTTTTTAATATCAGAATTTCAACTTGGTATGTATGTCATAATTTTGACTTTTTGTCATAATTTTGACTTTTTGTTATACTTTTGACTTTTTCATATCATAATTTCAAATTGGTATGTCATAATTTAGACTTTTGTTATACTTTTGACTGTCATTTTTTAAACTTTTTTGAATCAAAACTTTTTGTCATAATTTTGACTTTTCATCATTCTTTTAACTTTCTCTACTTCTTCTTTCACACTTTCAACTTGGTATGTCTGCCATAATTTTGTCATTTTGTCATAATTTTGACTTTGGTCTTTTTCGTGTCATATTAATACACACATTAATATACTGGTTTCTACATTACACCTTTGACTTTTAGTCAGAATTTCAACTTGGTATGTCTGCCATCATTTTGACTTTTTCTTCATAATTTTGATTTTCTTATACTTTTTTTGACTTTGTCATTTTTTTTACTTTTTCATATCATATTTTCAACTTGGTTTGTCTGTCATAATTTTGACTTTTTCTAATTTTTTTTACTTTTTCATAACATAATTTTGACTATCATTTGTTGAACTTTTTCATATCATAATTTAAACTTAGTCTGCCTTCAATAATTTAGACTTTTTCTCATAATTTGACTTTTTGTCATTTTTTGAACTTTTTCATATCATAATTTCAACTTAGTATGTCTGCAATAATTTAGACTTTTTCATATCATAATTTTGACTTTTTGTCATTTTTTTTAACTTTTTCATAACATAATTTTGACTATCATTTTTTGAACTTTTTCATATCACACTTTCAACTTGGTTTGTCTGTCATAATTTAGACTTTTTCTCATTTTTGGTCTTTTTCATGTCAAAATTTCAGACCGGATAGATTTCATTCATTCAAAAGATTGTTTATGAAGTCATACTTTAACAAAACTATCTATTGATGAAGTATACAGGGAAAAAATGACAAATGAACGTCTGGTTTCAATTTTTTATTTTTGCATTGTATGGTTTGAAAACAACTGATTTGTGAAGCATCACACAGACTTTTGTGCGAATGATCCGGAATAGTTCAATTTTCCTCAATTCATCATAGTCAGCCATTATATAGCATTCATACAGTTACATACTGTACACAACTTGGCTAAGGAGTTCCATGGACGTTGGTTGAAATCAATAACCCACAGAGTCAATGATATAACAAGCATGTGTTATATCGGCTTCTTTCGTTCTTAAAATGGAGAGCGACCGGCTTCATCTTCACGGACTCTGGACCGGCTGCTGTTGGAGTCCAGCGTCAACATCTTCCAGACATCCGAGCAAGTGTATCAGAACCAAACCAGTGTTGCACAGAGCCGAACAGAAAGATCTGCTGTTGAACCCACTGGACCAGAGCTGATGAATGTTGTAGAGCGCTGAACAGAGATGCAGTAAAACTGGAGCGTTCTCGTACAGCAGTGAAAAGCCCTTCTTCCACGCAGAGCCGACTGGCAGGCTTTCTGTGGCTGGATCCAGTGAGGTGGGAAGAGGAGTCATAACTGCAGTGGGTTAGGTCGGCAAGAGTTGATCTGTTGAAGAGCTGGAGAGAGGCTTTCTATACTCATGCTCCAGATACACACATTAATATACTGCTTTTTACATTACACCTTTGACTTTTAGTCAGAATTTCAACTTGGTATGTCTGCCATCATTTTGACTTTTTCTTCATAATTTTGACTTTTCTTATACTTTTTTTGACTTTGTCATTTTTGTGACTTTTTCATATCATATTTTCAACTTGGTTTGTCTGTCATAATTTTGACTTTTTCTCATTTTTTTTACTTTTTCATATAATTTCAACTTAGTATGCCTTCAATAATTTAGACTTTCTCATAATTTTTGACTTTTTCTAATTTTGTTTGACTTTTTCATAACATAATTTTGACTATCATTTTTTGGACTTTTTCATATCATACTTTCAACTTGGTTTGTCTGTCATAATTTGACTTTTTGTCGTTTTTTGAACTTTTTCATATCATAATTTCAACTTAGTATGCCTTCAATAATTTAGACTTTTTCTCATAATTTTTTTACTTTTTCTCTTTTTTTTTTACTTTTTCATAACATAATTTCAACTTAGTATGTCTGCAATAATTTAGACTTTTTCTCATAATTTTGACTTTGTCATTTTTTTTAACTTTTTCATAACATAATTTTGACTATCATTTTTTTAACTTTTTCATAACATAATTTTGACTATCATTTTTTTTACTTTTTCATAACATAATTTCAACTTAGTATGCCTTCAATAATTTAGACTTTTTCTCATAATTTTGACTTTTTGTCATTTTTTTGACTTTTTCATATACTTTCAACTGGGTTTGTCTGTCATAATTTTGACTTTTTCTCATTTTTTTTACTTTTTCATATAATTTCAACTTAGTATGCCTTCAATAATTTAGACTTTCTCATAATTTTTGACTTTTTCTAATTTTGTTTGACTTTTTCATAACATAATTTTGACTATCATTTTTTGGACTTTTTCATATCATACTTTCAACTTGGTTTGTCTGTCATAATTTGACTTTTTGTCATTTTTTTAACTTTTTCATATCATAATTTCAACTTAGTATGCCTGCAATAATTTAGACTTTTTCTCATAATTTTGACTTTTTGTCATTTTTTTGACTTTTTCATATCACACTTTCAACTTGGTTTGTCTGTCATAATTTAGACTTTTTGTCATTTTTGGTCTTTTTCATGTCAAAATTTCAGACCGGATAGATTTCATTCATTCAAAAGGTTGTTTATGAAGTCATACTTTAACAAAACTATATTGATGAAGTATACAGGGAAAAAATGACAAATGGACGTCTGGTTTCAATTTTTTATTTTTGCATTGTATGGTTTGAAAACAACTGATTTGTGAAGCATTACACAGACTTTTGTGCGAATGATCCGGAATAGTTCAATTTTCCTCAATTCATCATAGTCAGCCATTATATAGCATTCATACAGTTACATACTGTACACAACTTGGCTAAGGAGTTCCATGGACGTTGGTTGAAATCAATAACCCACAGAGTCAATGATATAACAAGCATGTGTTATATCGGCTTCTTTCGTTCTTAAAATGGAGAGCGACCGGCTTCATCTTCACGGACTCTGGACCGGCTGCTGTTGGAGTCCAGCGTCAACATCTTCCAGACATCCGAGCAAGTGTATCAGAACCAAACCAGTGTTGCACAGAGCCGAACAGAAAGATCTGCTGTTGAACCCACTGGACCAGAGCTGATGAATGTTGTAGAGCGCTGAACAGAGATGCAGTAAAACTGGAGCGTTCTCGTACAGCAGTGAAAAGCCCTTCTTCCACGCAGAGCCGACTGGCAGGCTTTCTGTGGCTGGATCCAGTGAGGTGGGAAGAGGAGTCATAACTGCAGTGGGTTAGGTCGGCAAGAGTTGATCTGTTGAAGAGCTGGAGAGAGGCTTTCTATACTCATGCTCCAGATACACACATTAATATACTGCTTTTTACATTACACCTTTGACTTTTAGTCAGAATTTCAACTTGGTATGTCTGCCATCATTTTGACTTTTTCTTCATAATTTTGACTTTTCTTATACTTTTTTTGACTTTGTCATTTTTTTGACTTTTTCATATCATATTTTCAACTTGGTTTGTCTGTCATAATTTTGACTTTTTCTCATTTTTTTGACTTTTTCATATAATTTCAACTTAGTATGCCTGCAATAATTTAGACTTTTTCTCATCATTTTTGACTTTTTCTAATTTTGTTTGACTTTGTCATAACATAATTTTGACTATCATTTTTTGGACTTTTTCATATCATACTTTCAACTTGATTTGTCTGTCATAATTTGCAACTTAGTATGTCTGCAATAATTTAGACTTTTTCTCATAATTTTGACTTTTTGTCATTTTTGACTTTTTCATATACTTTCAACTGGGTTTGTCTGTTTGACTTTTTCTAATTTTTTTTACTTTTTCATATAATTTCAACTTAGTATGCCTTCAATAATTTAGACTTTCTCATAATTTTTGACTTTTTCTAATTTTGTTTGACTTTTTCATAACATAATTTTGGACTTTTTCATATCATACTTTCAACTTGGTTTGTCTGTCATAATTTGACTTTTTGTCGTTTTTTGAACTTTTTCATATCATAATTTCAACTTAGTATGCCTTCAATAATTTAGACTTTTTCTCATAATTTTTTTACTTTTTCTCTTTTTTTTTACTTTTTCATAACATAATTTCAACTTAGTATGTCTGCAATAATTTAGACTTTTTCTCATAATTTTGACTTTGTCATTTTTTTTAACTTTTTCATAACATAATTTTGACTATCATTTTTTTAACTTTTTCATAACATAATTTTGACTATCATTTTTTTTACTTTTTCATAACATAATTTCAACTTAGTATGCCTTCAATAATTTAGACTTTTTCTCATAATTTTGACTTTTTGTCATTTTTTTGACTTTTTCATATACTTTCAACTGGGTTTGTCTGTCATAATTTTGACTTTTTCTCATTTTTTTTACTTTTTCATATAATTTCAACTTAGTATGCCTTCAATAATTTAGACTTTCTCATAATTTTTGACTTTTTCTAATTTTGTTTGACTTTTTCATAACATAATTTTGACTATCATTTTTTGGACTTTTTCATATCATACTTTCAACTTGGTTTGTCTGTCATAATTTGACTTTTTGTCATTTTTTGAACTTTTTCATATCATAATTTCAACTTAGTATGTCTGCAATAATTTAGACTTTTTCTCATAATTTTGACTTTTTGTCATTTTTTTGACTTTTTCATATCACACTTTCAACTTGGTTTGTCTGTCATAATTTAGACTTTTTGTCATTTTTGGTCTTTTTCATGTCAAAATTTCAGACCGGATAGATTTCATTCATTCAAAAGGTTGTTTATGAAGTCATACTTTAACAAAACTATATTGATGAAGTATACAGGGAAAAAATGACAAATGGACGTCTGGTTTCAATTTTTTATTTTTGCATTGTATGGTTTGAAAACAACGGATTTGTGAAGCATTACACAGACTTTTGTGCGAATGATCCGGAATAGTTCAATTTTCCTCAATTCATCATAGTCAGCCATTATATAGCATTCATACAGTTACATACTGTACACAACTTGGCTAAGGAGTTCCATGGACGTTGGTTGAAATCAATAACCCACAGAGTCAATGATATAACAAGCATGTGTTATATCGGCTTCTTTCGTTCTTAAAATGGAGAGCGACCGGCTTCATCTTCACGGACTCTGGACCGGCTGCTGTTGGAGTCCAGCGTCAACATCTTCCAGACATCCGAGCAAGTGTATCAGAACCAAACCAGTGTTGCACAGAGCCGAACAGAAAGATCTGCTGTTGAACCCACTGGACCAGAGCTGATGAATGTTGTAGAGCGCTGAACAGAGATGCAGTAAAACTGGAGCGTTCTCGTACAGCAGTGAAAAGCCCTTCTTCCACGCAGAGCCGACTGGCAGGCTTTCTGTGGCTGGATCCAGTGAGGTGGGAAGAGGAGTCATAACTGCAGTGGGTTAGGTCGGCAAGAGTTGATCTGTTGAAGAGCTGGAGAGAGGCTTTCTATACTCATGCTCCAGATACACACATTAATATACTGCTTTTTACATTACACCTTTGACTTTTAGTCAGAATTTCAACTTGGTATGTCTGCCATCATTTTGACTTTTTCTTCATAATTTTGACTTTTCTTATACTTTTTTTGACTTTGTCATTTTTTTGACTTTTTCATATCATATTTTCAACTTGGTTTGTCTGTCATAATTTTGACTTTTTCTCATTTTTTTGACTTTTTCATATAATTTCAACTTAGTATGCCTGCAATAATTTAGACTTTTTCTCATCATTTTTGACTTTTTCTAATTTTGTTTGACTTTGTCATAACATAATTTTGACTATCATTTTTTGGACTTTTTCATATCATACTTTCAACTTGATTTGTCTGTCATAATTTGACTTTTTCTCTTTTTTTTTACTTTTTCATAACATAATTTCAACTTAGTATGTCTGCAATAATTTAGACTTTTTCTCATAATTTTGACTTTTTGTCATTTTTTTTGACTTTTTCATATACTTTCAACTGGGTTTGTCTGTCATAATTTTGACTTTTTCTAATTTTTTTTACTTTTTCATATAATTTCAACTTAGTATGCCTTCAATAATTTAGACTTTCTCATAATTTTTGACTTTTTCTAATTTTGTTTGACTTTTTCATAACATAATTTTGACTATCATTTTTTGGACTTTTTCATATCATACTTTCAACTTGGTTTGTCTGTCATAATTTGACTTTTTGTCGTTTTTTGAACTTTTTCATATCATAATTTCAACTTAGTATGCCTTCAATAATTTAGACTTTTTCTCATAATTTTTTTACTTTTTCTCTTTTTTTTTACTTTTTCATAACATAATTTCAACTTAGTATGTCTGCAATAATTTAGACTTTTTCTCATAATTTTGACTTTGTCATTTTTTTTAACTTTTTCATAACATAATTTTGACTATCATTTTTTTAACTTTTTCATAACATAATTTTGACTATCATTTTTTTACTTTTTCATAACATAATTTCAACTTAGTATGCCTTCAATAATTTAGACTTTTTCTCATAATTTTGACTTTTTGTCATTTTTTTGACTTTTTCATATACTTTCAACTGGGTTTGTCTGTCATAATTTTGACTTTTTCTCATTTTTTTTACTTTTTCATATAATTTCAACTTAGTATGCCTTCAATAATTTAGACTTTCTCATAATTTTTGACTTTTTCTAATTTTGTTTGACTTTTTCATAACATAATTTTGACTATCATTTTTTGGACTTTTTCATATCATACTTTCAACTTGGTTTGTCTGTCATAATTTGACTTTTTGTCATTTTTTGAACTTTTTCATATCATAATTTCAACTTAGTATGTCTGCAATAATTTAGACTTTTTCTCATAATTTTGACTTTTTGTCATTTTTTTGACTTTTTCATATCACACTTTCAACTTGGTTTGTCTGTCATAATTTAGACTTTTTGTCATTTTTGGTCTTTTTCATGTCAAAATTTCAGACCGGATAGATTTCATTCATTCAAAAGGTTGTTTATGAAGTCATACTTTAACAAAACTATATTGATGAAGTATACAGGGAAAAAATGACAAATGGACGTCTGGTTTCAATTTTTTATTTTTGCATTGTATGGTTTGAAAACAACGGATTTGTGAAGCATTACACAGACTTTTGTGCGAATGATCCGGAATAGTTCAATTTTCCTCAATTCATCATAGTCAGCCATTATATAGCATTCATACAGTTACATACTGTACACAACTTGGCTAAGGAGTTCCATGGACGTTGGTTGAAATCAATAACCCACAGAGTCAATGATATAACAAGCATGTGTTATATCGGCTTCTTTCGTTCTTAAAATGGAGAGCGACCGGCTTCATCTTCACGGACTCTGGACCGGCTGCTGTTGGAGTCCAGCGTCAACATCTTCCAGACATCCGAGCAAGTGTATCAGAACCAAACCAGTGTTGCACAGAGCCGAACAGAAAGATCTGCTGTTGAACCCACTGGACCAGAGCTGATGAATGTTGTAGAGCGCTGAACAGAGATGCAGTAAAACTGGAGCGTTCTCGTACAGCAGTGAAAAGCCCTTCTTCCACGCAGAGCCGACTGGCAGGCTTTCTGTGGCTGGATCCAGTGAGGTGGGAAGAGGAGTCATAACTGCAGTGGGTTAGGTCGGCAAGAGTTGATCTGTTGAAGAGCTGGAGAGAGGCTTTCTATACTCATGCTCCAGATACACACATTAATATACTGCTTTTTACATTACACCTTTGACTTTTAGTCAGAATTTCAACTTGGTATGTCTGCCATCATTTTGACTTTTTCTTCATAATTTTGACTTTTCTTATACTTTTTTTGACTTTGTCATTTTTTTGACTTTTTCATATCATATTTTCAACTTGGTTTGTCTGTCATAATTTTGACTTTTTCTCATTTTTTTGACTTTTTCATATAATTTCAACTTAGTATGCCTGCAATAATTTAGACTTTTTCTCATCATTTTTGACTTTTTCTAATTTTGTTTGACTTTGTCATAACATAATTTTGACTATCATTTTTTGGACTTTTTCATATCATACTTTCAACTTGATTTGTCTGTCATAATTTGACTTTTTCTCTTTTTTTTTACTTTTTCATATCATAATTTCAACTTAGTATGTCTGCAATAATTTAGACTTTTTCTCATAATTTTGACTTTTTGTCATTTTTTTTGACTTTTTCATATACTTTCAACTGGGTTTGTCTGTCATAATTTTGACTTTTTCTAATTTTTTTTACTTTTTCATATAATTTCAACTTAGTATGCCTTCAATAATTTAGACTTTCTCATAATTTTTGACTTTTTCTAATTTTGTTTGACTTTTTCATAACATAATTTTGACTATCATTTTTTGGACTTTTTCATATCATACTTTCAACTTGGTTTGTCTGTCATAATTTGACTTTTTGTCGTTTTTTGAACTTTTTTCATATCATAATTTCAACTTAGTATGCCTTCAATAATTTAGACTTTTTCTCATAATTTTTTTACTTTTTCTCTTTTTTTTTACTTTTTCATAACATAATTTCAACTTAGTATGTCTGCAATAATTTAGACTTTTTCTCATAATTTTGACTTTGTCATTTTTTTTAACTTTTTCATAACATAATTTTGACTATCATTTTTTTAACTTTTTCATAACATAATTTTGACTATCATTTTTTTTACTTTTTCATAACATAATTTCAACTTAGTATGCCTTCAATAATTTAGACTTTTTCTCATAATTTTGACTTTTTGTCATTTTTTTGACTTTTTCATATACTTTCAACTGGGTTTGTCTGTCATAATTTTGACTTTTTCTCATTTTTTTTACTTTTTCATATAATTTCAACTTAGTATGCCTTCAATAATTTAGACTTTCTCATAATTTTGACTTTTTCTAATTTTGTTTGACTTTTTCATAACATAATTTTGACTATCATTTTTTGGACTTTTTCATATCATACTTTCAACTTGGTTTGTCTGTCATAATTGACTTTTTGTCATTTTTTGAACTTTTTCATATCATAATTTCAACTTAGTATGTCTGCAATATTTAGACTTTTTCTCATAATTTTGACTTTTTGTCATTTTTTGACTTTTTCATATCACACTTTCAACTTGGTTTGTCTGTCATAATTTAGACTTTTTGTCATTTTTGGTCTTTTTCATGTCAAAATTTCAGACCGGATAGATTTCATTCATTCAAAAGGTTGTTTATGAAGTCATACTTTAACAAAACTATATTGATGAAGTATACAGGGAAAAAATGACAAATGGACGTCTGGTTTCAATTTTTATTTTTGCATTGTATGGTTTGAAAAACAACGGATTTGTGAAGCATTACACAGACTTTTGTGCGAATGATCCGGAATAGTCAATTTTCCTCAATTCATCATAGTCAGCCATTATATAGCATTCATACAGTTACATACTGTACACAACTTGGCTAAGGAGTTCCATGGACGTTGGTTGAAATCAATAACCCACAGAGTCAATGATATAACAAGCATGTGTTTATATCGGCTTCTTTCGTTCTTAAAATGGAGAGCGACCGGCTTCATCTTCACGGACTCTGGACCGGCTGCTGTTGGAGTCCAGCGTCAACATCTTCCAGACATCCGAGCAAGTGTATCAGAACCAAACCAGTGTTGCACAGAGCCGAACAGAAAGATCTGCTGTTGAACCCACTGGACCAGAGCTGATGAATGTTGTAGAGCGCTGAACAGAGATGCAGTAAAACTGGAGCGTTCTCGTACAGCAGTGAAAAGCCCTTCTTCCACGCAGAGCCGACTGGCAGGCTTTCTGTGGCTGGATCCAGTGAGGTGGGAAGAGGAGTCATAACTGCAGTGGGTTAGGTCGGCAAGAGTTGATCTGTTGAAGAGCTGGAGAGAGGCTTTCTATACTCATGCTCCAGATACACACATTAATATACTGCTTTTTTACATTACACCTTTGACTTTTAGTCAGAATTTTCAACTTGGTATGTCTGCCATCATTTTGACTTTTCTTCATAATTTTGACTTTTCTTATACTTTTTTTGACTTTGTCATTTTTTGACTTTTCATATCATATTTTCAACTTGGTTTGTCTGTCATAATTTTGACTTTTTCTCATTTTTTTTACTTTTTCATATAATTTCAACTTAGTATGCCTTCAATAATTTAGACTTCTCATAATTTTTGACTTTTTCTAATTTTGTTTGACTTTTTCATAACATAATTTTGACTATCATTTTTTGGACTTTTTCATATCATACTTTCAACTTGGTTTGTCTGTCATAATTTGACTTTTTGTCGTTTTTTGAACTTTTTCATATCATAATTTCAACTTAGTATGCCTTCAATAATTTAGACTTTTTCTCATAATTTTTTACTTTTTCTCTTTTTTTTACTTTTTCATAACATAATTTCAACTTAGTATGTCTGCAATAATTTAGACTTTTTCTCATAATTTTGACTTTGTCATTTTTTTTAACTTTTTCATAACATAATTTTGACTATCATTTTTTTTACTTTTTCATACATAATTTTGACTATCATTTTTTTACTTTTTCATAACATAATTTCAACTTAGTATGCCTTCAATAATTTAGACTTTTTCTCATAATTTTGACTTTTTGTCATTTTTTTGACTTTTTCATATACTTTCAACTGGGTTTGTCTGTCATAATTTGACTTTTTCTCATTTTTTTACTTTTTCATATAATTTCAACTTAGTATGCCTTCAATAATTTAGACTTTCTCATAATTTTTGACTTTTTCTAATTTTGTTTGACTTTTTCATAACATAATTTTGACTATCATTTTTTGGACTTTTTCATATCATACTTTCAACTTGGTTTGTCTGTCATAATTTGACTTTTTGTCATTTTTTTAACTTTTTCATATCATAATTTCAACTTAGTATGCCTGCAATAATTTAGACTTTTTCTCATAATTTTGACTTTTTGTCATTTTTTTGACTTTTTCATATCACACTTTCAACTTGGTTTGTCTGTCATAATTTAGACTTTTTGTCATTTTTGGTCTTTTTCATGTCAAAATTTCAGACCGGATAGATTTCATTCATTCAAAAGGTTGTTTATGAAGTCATACTTTAACAAAACTATATTGATGAAGTATACAGGGAAAAAATGACAAATGGACGTCTGGTTTCAATTTTTTATTTTTGCATTGTATGGTTTGAAAACAACTGATTTGTGAAGCATTACACAGACTTTTGTGCGAATGATCCGGAATAGTTCAATTTTCCTCAATTCATCATAGTCAGCCATTATATAGCATTCATACAGTTACATACTGTACACAACTTGGCTAAGGAGTTCCATGGACGTTGGTTGAAATCAATAACCCACAGAGTCAATGATATAACAAGCATGTGTTATATCGGCTTCTTTCGTTCTTAAAATGGAGAGCGACCGGCTTCATCTTCACGGACTCTGGACCGGCTGCTGTTGGAGTCCAGCGTCAACATCTTCCAGACATCCGAGCAAGTGTATCAGAACCAAACCAGTGTTGCACAGAGCCGAACAGAAAGATCTGCTGTTGAACCCACTGGACCAGAGCTGATGAATGTTGTAGAGCGCTGAACAGAGATGCAGTAAAACTGGAGCGTTCTCGTACAGCAGTGAAAAGCCCTTCTTCCACGCAGAGCCGACTGGCAGGCTTTCTGTGGCTGGATCCAGTGAGGTGGGAAGAGGAGTCATAACTGCAGTGGGTTAGGTCGGCAAGAGTTGATCTGTTGAAGAGCTGGAGAGAGGCTTTCTATACTCATGCTCCAGATACACACATTAATATACTGCTTTTTACATTACACCTTTGACTTTTAGTCAGAATTTCAACTTGGTATGTCTGCCATCATTTTGACTTTTTCTTCATAATTTTGACTTTTCTTATACTTTTTTTGACTTTGTCATTTTTTTGACTTTTTCATATCATATTTTCAACTTGGTTTGTCTGTCATAATTTTGACTTTTTCTCATTTTTTTGACTTTTTCATATAATTTCAACTTAGTATGCCTGCAATAATTTAGACTTTTTCTCATCATTTTTGACTTTTTCTAATTTTGTTTGACTTTGTCATAACATAATTTTGACTATCATTTTTTGGACTTTTTCATATCATACTTTCAACTTGATTTGTCTGTCATAATTTGACTTTTTCTCTTTTTTTTTACTTTTTCATAACATAATTTCAACTTAGTATGTCTGCAATAATTTAGACTTTTTCTCATAATTTTGACTTTTTGTCATTTTTTTTGACTTTTTCATATACTTTCAACTGGGTTTGTCTGTCATAATTTTGACTTTTTCTAATTTTTTTTACTTTTTCATATAATTTCAACTTAGTATGCCTTCAATAATTTAGACTTTCTCATAATTTTTGACTTTTTCTAATTTTGTTTGACTTTTTCATAACATAATTTTGACTATCATTTTTTGGACTTTTTCATATCATACTTTCAACTTGGTTTGTCTGTCATAATTTGACTTTTTGTCGTTTTTTGAACTTTTTCATATCATAATTTCAACTTAGTATGCCTTCAATAATTTAGACTTTTTCTCATAATTTTTTTACTTTTTCTCTTTTTTTTTACTTTTTCATAACATAATTTCAACTTAGTATGTCTGCAATAATTTAGACTTTTTCTCATAATTTTGACTTTGTCATTTTTTTTAACTTTTTCATAACATAATTTTGACTATCATTTTTTTAACTTTTTCATAACATAATTTTGACTATCATTTTTTTTACTTTTTCATAACATAATTTCAACTTAGTATGCCTTCAATAATTTAGACTTTTTCTCATAATTTTGACTTTTTGTCATTTTTTTGACTTTTTCATATACTTTCAACTGGGTTTGTCTGTCATAATTTTGACTTTTTCTCATTTTTTTTACTTTTTCATATAATTTCAACTTAGTATGCCTTCAATAATTTAGACTTTCTCATAATTTTTGACTTTTTCTAATTTTGTTTGACTTTTTCATAACATAATTTTGACTATCATTTTTTGGACTTTTTCATATCATACTTTCAACTTGGTTTGTCTGTCATAATTTGACTTTTTGTCATTTTTTGAACTTTTTCATATCATAATTTCAACTTAGTATGTCTGCAATAATTTAGACTTTTTCTCATAATTTTGACTTTTTGTCATTTTTTTGACTTTTTCATATCACACTTTCAACTTGGTTTGTCTGTCATAATTTTGACTTTTTGTCATTTTTGGTCTTTTTCATGTCAAAATTTCAGACCGGATAGATTTCATTCATTCAAAAGGTTGTTTATGAAGTCATACTTTAACAAAACTATATTGATGAAGTATACAGGGAAAAAATGACAAATGGACGTCTGGTTTCAATTTTTTATTTTTGCATTGTATGGTTTGAAAACAACGGATTTG
Source organism: Phoxinus dragarum (assembly GCA_033366665.1). NCBI lineage: Eukaryota > Metazoa > Chordata > Actinopteri > Cypriniformes > Leuciscidae > Phoxinus > Phoxinus dragarum. Next base: position 221,229 of record JARPMJ010000608.1, on the reverse strand, counting down.
TGAAGCATTACACAGACTTTTGTGCGAATGATCCGGAATAGTTCAATTTTCCTCAATTCATCATAGTCAGCCATTATATAGCATTCATACAGTTACATACTGTACACAACTTGGCTAAGGAGTTCCATGGACGTTGGTTGAAATCAATAACCCACAGAGTCAATGATATAACAAGCATGTGTTATATCGGCTTCTTTCGTTCTTAAAATGGAGAGCGACCGGCTTCATCTTCACGGACTCTGGACCGGCTGCTGTTGGAGTCCAGCGTCAACATCTTCCAGACATCCGAGCAAGTGTATCAGAACCAAACCAGTGTTGCACAGAGCCGAACAGAAAGATCTGCTGTTGAACCCACTGGACCAGAGCTGATGAATGTTGTAGAGCGCTGAACAGAGATGCAGTAAAACTGGAGCGTTCTCGTACAGCAGTGAAAAGCCCTTCTTCCACGCAGAGCCGACTGGCAGGCTTTCTGTGGCTGGATCCAGTGAGGTGGGAAGAGGAGTCATAACTGCAGTGGGTTAGGTCGGCAAGAGTTGATCTGTTGAAGAGCTGGAGAGAGGCTTTCTATACTCATGCTCCAGATACACACATTAATATACTGCTTTTTACATTACACCTTTGACTTTTAGTCAGAATTTCAACTTGGTATGTCTGCCATCATTTTGACTTTTTCTTCATAATTTTGACTTTTCTTATACTTTTTTTGACTTTGTCATTTTTTTGACTTTTTCATATCATATTTTCAACTTGGTTTGTCTGTCATAATTTTGACTTTTTCTCATTTTTTTTACTTTTTCATATAATTTCAACTTAGTATGCCTTCAATAATTTAGACTTTCTCATAATTTTTGACTTTTTCTAATTTTGTTTGACTTTTTCATAACATAATTTTGACTATCATTTTTTGGACTTTTTCATATCATACTTTCAACTTGGTTTGTCTGTCATAATTTGACTTTTTGTCGTTTTTTGAACTTTTTCATATCATAATTTCAACTTAGTATGCCTTCAATAATTTAGACTTTTTCTCATAATTTTTTTACTTTTTCTCTTTTTTTTTACTTTTTCATAACATAATTTCAACTTAGTATGTCTGCAATAATTTAGACTTTTTCTCATAATTTTGACTTTGTCATTTTTTTTAACTTTTTCATAACATAATTTTGACTATCATTTTTTTACTTTTTCATAACATAATTTTGACTATCATTTTTTTTACTTTTTCATAACATAATTTCAACTTAGTATGCCTTCAATAATTTAGACTTTTTCTCATAATTTTGACTTTTTGTCATTTTTTTGACTTTTTCATATACTTTCAACTGGGTTTGTCTGTCATAATTTTGACTTTTTCTCATTTTTTTTACTTTTTCATATAATTTCAACTTAGTATGCCTTCAATAATTTAGACTTTCTCATAATTTTTGACTTTTTCTAATTTTGTTTGACTTTTTCATAACATAATTTTGACTATCATTTTTTGGACTTTTTCATATCATACTTTCAACTTGGTTTGTCTGTCATAATTTGACTTTTTGTCATTTTTTTAACTTTTTCATATCATAATTTCAACTTAGTATGCCTGCAATAATTTAGACTTTTTCTCATAATTTTGACTTTTTGTCATTTTTTTGACTTTTTCATATCACACTTTCAACTTGGTTTGTCTGTCATAATTTAGACTTTTTGTCATTTTTGGTCTTTTTCATGTCAAAATTTCAGACCGGATAGATTTCATTCATTCAAAAGGTTGTTTATGAAGTCATACTTTAACAAAACTATATTGATGAAGTATACAGGGAAAAAATGACAAATGGACGTCTGGTTTCAATTTTTTATTTTTGCATTGTATGGTTTGAAAACAACTGATTTGTGAAGCATTACACAGACTTTTGTGCGAATGATCCGGAATAGTTCAATTTTCCTCAATTCATCATAGTCAGCCATTATATAGCATTCATACAGTTACATACTGTACACAACTTGGCTAAGGAGTTCCATGGACGTTGGTTGAAATCAATAACCCACAGAGTCAATGATATAACAAGCATGTGTTATATCGGCTTCTTTCGTTCTTAAAATGGAGAGCGACCGGCTTCATCTTCACGGACTCTGGACCGGCTGCTGTTGGAGTCCAGCGTCAACATCTTCCAGACATCCGAGCAAGTGTATCAGAACCAAACCAGTGTTGCACAGAGCCGAACAGAAAGATCTGCTGTTGAACCCACTGGACCAGAGCTGATGAATGTTGTAGAGCGCTGAACAGAGATGCAGTAAAACTGGAGCGTTCTCGTACAGCAGTGAAAAGCCCTTCTTCCACGCAGAGCCGACTGGCAGGCTTTCTGTGGCTGGATCCAGTGAGGTGGGAAGAGGAGTCATAACTGCAGTGGGTTAGGTCGGCAAGAGTTGATCTGTTGAAGAGCTGGAGAGAGGCTTTCTATACTCATGCTCCAGATACACACATTAATATACCTGCTTTTTACATTACACCTTTGACTTTTAGTCAGAATTTCAACTTGGTATGTCTGCCATCATTTTGACTTTTTCTTCATAATTTTGACTTTTCTTATACTTTTTTTGACTTTGTCATTTTTTTGACTTTTTCATATCATATTTTCAACTTGGTTTGTCTGTCATAATTTTGACTTTTTCTCATTTTTTTGACTTTTTCATATAATTTCAACTTAGTATGCCTGCAATAATTTAGACTTTTTCTCATCATTTTTGACTTTTTCTAATTTTGTTTGACTTTGTCATAACATAATTTTGACTATCATTTTTTGGACTTTTTCATATCATACTTTCAACTTGATTTGTCTGTCATAATTTGACTTTTTCTCTTTTTTTTTACTTTTTCATAACATAATTTCAACTTAGTATGTCTGCAATAATTTAGACTTTTTCTCATAATTTTGACTTTTTGTCATTTTTTTTGACTTTTTCATATACTTTCAACTGGGTTTGTCTGTCATAATTTTGACTTTTTCTAATTTTTTTTACTTTTTCATATAATTTCAACTTAGTATGCCTTCAATAATTTAGACTTTCTCATAATTTTTGACTTTTTCTAATTTTGTTTGACTTTTTCATAACATAATTTTGACTATCATTTTTTGGACTTTTTCATATCATACTTTCAACTTGGTTTGTCTGTCATAATTTGACTTTTTGTCGTTTTTTGAACTTTTTCATATCATAATTTCAACTTAGTATGCCTTCAATAATTTAGACTTTTTCTCATAATTTTTTTACTTTTTCTCTTTTTTTTTACTTTTTCATAACATAATTTCAACTTAGTATGTCTGCAATAATTTAGACTTTTTCTCATAATTTTGACTTTGTCATTTTTTTTAACTTTTTCATAACATAATTTTGACTATCATTTTTTTTACTTTTTCATAACATAATTTCAACTTAGTATGCCTTCAATAATTTAGACTTTTTCTCATAATTTTGACTTTTTGTCATTTTTTTGACTTTTTCATATACTTTCAACTGGGTTTGTCTGTCATAATTTTGACTTTTTTCTCATTTTTTTTACTTTTTCATATAATTTCAACTTAGTATGCCTTCAATAATTTAGACTTTCTCATAATTTTTGACTTTTCTAATTTTGTTTGACTTTTTCATAACATAATTTTGACTATCATTTTTTGGACTTTTTCATATCATACTTTCAACTTGGTTTGTCTGTCATAATTTGACTTTTTGTCATTTTTTGAACTTTTTCATATCATAATTTCAACTTAGTATGTCTGCAATAATTTAGACTTTTTCTCATAATTTTGACTTTTTGTCATTTTTTTGACTTTTTCATATCACACTTTCAACTTGGTTTGTCTGTCATAATTTTGACTTTTTGTCATTTTTGGTCTTTTTCATGTCAAAATTTCAGACCGGATAGATTTCATTCATTCAAAAGGTTGTTTATGAAGTCATACTTTAACAAAACTATATTGATGAAGTATACAGGGAAAAAATGACAAATGGACGTCTGGTTTCAATTTTTTATTTTTGCATTGTATGGTTTGAAAACAACGGATTTGTGAAGCATTACACAGACTTTTGTGCGAATGATCCGGAATAGTTCAATTTTCCTCAATTCATCATAGTCAGCCATTATATAGCATTCATACAGTTACATACTGTACACAACTTGGCTAAGGAGTTCCATGGACGTTGGTTGAAATCAATAACCCACAGAGTCAATGATATAACAAGCATGTGTTATATCGGCTTCTTTCGTTCTTAAAATGGAGAGCGACCGGCTTCATCTTCACGGACTCTGGACCGGCTGCTGTTGGAGTCCAGCGTCAACATCTTCCAGACATCCGAGCAAGTGTATCAGAACCAAACCAGTGTTGCACAGAGCCGAACAGAAAGATCTGCTGTTGAACCCACTGGACCAGAGCTGATGAATGTTGTAGAGCGCTGAACAGAGATGCAGTAAAACTGGAGCGTTCTCGTACAGCAGTGAAAAGCCCTTCTTCCACGCAGAGCCGACTGGCAGGCTTTCTGTGGCTGGATCCAGTGAGGTGGGAAGAGGAGTCATAACTGCAGTGGGTTAGGTCGGCAAGAGTTGATCTGTTGAAGAGCTGGAGAGAGGCTTTCTATACTCATGCTCCAGATACACACATTAATATACTGCTTTTTACATTACACCTTTGACTTTTAGTCAGAATTTCAACTTGGTATGTCTGCCATCATTTTGACTTTTTCTTCATAATTTTGACTTTTCTTATACTTTTTTTGACTTTGTCATTTTTTGACTTTTTCATATCATATTTTCAACTTGGTTTGTCTGTCATAATTTTGACTTTTTCTCATTTTTTTTACTTTTTCATATAATTTCAACTTAGTATGCCTTCAATAATTTAGACTTTCTCATAATTTTTGACTTTTTCTAATTTTGTTTGACTTTTTCATAACATAATTTTGACTATCATTTTTTGGACTTTTTCATATCATACTTTCAACTTGGTTTGTCTGTCATAATTTGACTTTTTGTCGTTTTTTGAACTTTTTCATATCATAATTTCAACTTAGTATGCCTTCAATAATTTAGACTTTTTCTCATAATTTTTTTACTTTTTCTCTTTTTTTTTACTTTTTCATAACATAATTTCAACTTAGTATGTCTGCAATAATTTAGACTTTTTCTCATAATTTTGACTTTGTCATTTTTTTTAACTTTTTCATAACATAATTTTGACTATCATTTTTTTTAACTTTTTCATAACATAATTTTGACTATCATTTTTTTTACTTTTTCATAACATAATTTCAACTTAGTATGCCTTCAATAATTTAGACTTTTTCTCATAATTTTGACTTTTTGTCATTTTTTTGACTTTTTCATATACTTTCAACTGGGTTTGTCTGTCATAATTTTGACTTTTTCTCATTTTTTTTACTTTTTCATATAATTTCAACTTAGTATGCCTTCAATAATTTAGACTTTCTCATAATTTTTGACTTTTTCTAATTTTGTTTGACTTTTTCATAACATAATTTTGACTATCATTTTTTGGACTTTTTCATATCATACTTTCAACTTGGTTTGTCTGTCATAATTTGACTTTTTGTCATTTTTTTAACTTTTTCATATCATAATTTCAACTTAGTATGCCTGCAATAATTTAGACTTTTTCTCATAATTTTGACTTTTTGTCATTTTTTTTGACTTTTTCATATCACACTTTCAACTTGGTTTGTCTGTCATAATTTAGACTTTTTGTCATTTTTGGTCTTTTTCATGTCAAAATTTCAGACCGGATAGATTTCATTCATTCAAAAGGTTGTTTATGAAGTCATACTTTAACAAAACTATATTGATGAAGTATACAGGGAAAAAATGACAAATGGACGTCTGGTTTCAATTTTTTATTTTTGCATTGTATGGTTTGAAAACAACTGATTTGTGAAGCATTACACAGACTTTTGTGCGAATGATCCGGAATAGTTCAATTTTCCTCAATTCATCATAGTCAGCCATTATATAGCATTCATACAGTTACATACTGTACACAACTTGGCTAAGGAGTTCCATGGACGTTGGTTGAAATCAATAACCCACAGAGTCAATGATATAACAAGCATGTGTTATATCGGCTTCTTTCGTTCTTAAAATGGAGAGCGACCGGCTTCATCTTCACGGACTCTGGACCGGCTGCTGTTGGAGTCCAGCGTCAACATCTTCCAGACATCCGAGCAAGTGTATCAGAACCAAACCAGTGTTGCACAGAGCCGAACAGAAAGATCTGCTGTTGAACCCACTGGACCAGAGCTGATGAATGTTGTAGAGCGCTGAACAGAGATGCAGTAAAACTGGAGCGTTCTCGTACAGCAGTGAAAAGCCCTTCTTCCACGCAGAGCCGACTGGCAGGCTTTCTGTGGCTGGATCCAGTGAGGTGGGAAGAGGAGTCATAACTGCAGTGGGTTAGGTCGGCAAGAGTTGATCTGTTGAAGAGCTGGAGAGAGGCTTTCTATACTCATGCTCCAGATACACACATTAATATACTGCTTTTTACATTACACCTTTGACTTTTAGTCAGAATTTCAACTTGGTATGTCTGCCATCATTTTGACTTTTTCTTCATAATTTTGACTTTTCTTATACTTTTTTTTGACTTTGTCATTTTTTTGACTTTTTCATATCATATTTTCAACTTGGTTTGTCTGTCATAATTTTGACTTTTTCTCATTTTTTTGACTTTTTCATATAATTTCAACTTAGTATGCCTGCAATAATTTAGACTTTTTCTCATCATTTTGACTTTTTCTAATTTTGTTTGACTTTGTCATAACATAATTTTGACTATCATTTTTTGGACTTTTTCATATCATACTTTCAACTTGATTTGTCTGTCATAATTTGACTTTTTCTCTTTTTTTTTACTTTTTCATAACATAATTTCAACTTAGTATGTCTGCAATAATTTAGACTTTTTCTCATAATTTTGACTTTTTGTCATTTTTTTTGACTTTTTCATATACTTTCAACTGGGTTTGTCTGTCATAATTTTGACTTTTTCTAATTTTTTTTACTTTTTCATATAATTTCAACTTAGTATGCCTTCAATAATTTAGACTTTCTCATAATTTTTGACTTTTTCTAATTTTGTTTGACTTTTTCATAACATAATTTTGACTATCATTTTTTGGACTTTTTCATATCATACTTTCAACTTGGTTTGTCTGTCATAATTTGACTTTTTGTCGTTTTTTGAACTTTTTCATATCATAATTTCAACTTAGTATGCCTTCAATAATTTAGACTTTTTCTCATAATTTTTTTACTTTTTCTCTTTTTTTTTACTTTTTCATAACATAATTTCAACTTAGTATGTCTGCAATAATTTAGACTTTTTCTCATAATTTTGACTTTGTCATTTTTTTTAACTTTTTCATAACATAATTTTGACTATCATTTTTTTAACTTTTTCATAACATAATTTTGACTATCATTTTTTTTACTTTTTCATAACATAATTTCAACTTAGTATGCCTTCAATAATTTAGACTTTTTCTCATAATTTTGACTTTTTGTCATTTTTTTGACTTTTTCATATACTTTCAACTGGGTTTGTCTGTCATAATTTTGACTTTTTCTCATTTTTTTTACTTTTTCATATAATTTCAACTTAGTATGCCTTCAATAATTTAGACTTTCTCATAATTTTTGACTTTTTCTAATTTTGTTTGACTTTTTCATAACATAATTTTGACTATCATTTTTTGGACTTTTTCATATCATACTTTCAACTTGGTTTGTCTGTCATAATTTGACTTTTTGTCATTTTTTGAACTTTTTCATATCATAATTTCAACTTAGTATGTCTGCAATAATTTAGACTTTTTCTCATAATTTTGACTTTTTGTCATTTTTTTGACTTTTTCATATCACACTTTCAACTTGGTTTGTCTGTCATAATTTAGACTTTTTGTCATTTTTGGTCTTTTTCATGTCAAAATTTCAGACCGGATAGATTTCATTCATTCAAAAGGTTGTTTATGAAGTCATACTTTAACAAAACTATATTGATGAAGTATACAGGGAAAAAATGACAAATGGACGTCTGGTTTCAATTTTTTATTTTTGCATTGTATGGTTTGAAAACAACGGATTTGTGAAGCATTACACAGACTTTTGTGCGAATGATCCGGAATAGTTCAATTTTCCTCAATTCATCATAGTCAGCCATTATATAGCATTCATACAGTTACATACTGTACACAACTTGGCTAAGGAGTTCCATGGACGTTGGTTGAAATCAATAACCCACAGAGTCAATGATATAACAAGCATGTGTTATATCGGCTTCTTTCGTTCTTAAAATGGAGAGCGACCGGCTTCATCTTCACGGACTCTGGACCGGCTGCTGTTGGAGTCCAGCGTCAACATCTTCCAGACATCCGAGCAAGTGTATCAGAACCAAACCAGTGTTGCACAGAGCCGAACAGAAAGATCTGCTGTTGAACCCACTGGACCAGAGCTGATGAATGTTGTAGAGCGCTGAACAGAGATGCAGTAAAACTGGAGCGTTCTCGTACAGCAGTGAAAAGCCCTTCTTCCACGCAGAGCCGACTGGCAGGCTTTCTGTGGCTGGATCCAGTGAGGTGGGAAGAGGAGTCATAACTGCAGTGGGTTAGGTCGGCAAGAGTTGATCTGTTGAAGAGCTGGAGAGAGGCTTTCTATACTCATGCTCCAGATACACACATTAATATACTGCTTTTTACATTACACCTTTGACTTTTAGTCAGAATTTCAACTTGGTATGTCTGCCATCATTTTGACTTTTTCTTCATAATTTTGACTTTTCTTATACTTTTTTTGACTTTGTCATTTTTTTGACTTTTTCATATCATATTTTCAACTTGGTTTGTCTGTCATAATTTTGACTTTTTCTCATTTTTTTTACTTTTTCATATAATTTCAACTTAGTATGCCTTCAATAATTTAGACTTTCTCATAATTTTTGACTTTTTCTAATTTTGTTTGACTTTTTCATAACATAATTTTGACTATCATTTTTTGGACTTTTTCATATCATACTTTCAACTTGGTTTGTCTGTCATAATTTGACTTTTTGTCGTTTTTTGAACTTTTTCATATCATAATTTCAACTTAGTATGCCTTCAATAATTTAGACTTTTTCTCATAATTTTTTTTACTTTTTCTCTTTTTTTTTACTTTTTCATAACATAATTTCAACTTAGTATGTCTGCAATAATTTAGACTTTTTCTCATAATTTTGACTTTGTCATTTTTTTTAACTTTTTCATAACATAATTTTGACTATCATTTTTTTAACTTTTTCATAACATAATTTTGACTATCATTTTTTTTACTTTTTCATAACATAATTTCAACTTAGTATGCCTTCAATAATTTAGACTTTTTCTCATAATTTTGACTTTTTGTCATTTTTTTGACTTTTTCATATACTTTCAACTGGGTTTGTCTGTCATAATTTTGACTTTTTCTCATTTTTTTTACTTTTTCATATAATTTCAACTTAGTATGCCTTCAATAATTTAGACTTTCTCATAATTTTTGACTTTTTCTAATTTTGTTTGACTTTTTCATAACATAATTTTGACTATCATTTTTTGGACTTTTTCATATCATACTTTCAACTTGGTTTGTCTGTCATAATTTGACTTTTTGTCATTTTTTTAACTTTTTCATATCATAATTTCAACTTAGTATGCCTGCAATAATTTAGACTTTTTCTCATAATTTTGACTTTTTGTCATTTTTTTGACTTTTTCATATCACACTTTCAACTTGGTTTGTCTGTCATAATTTAGACTTTTTGTCATTTTTGGTCTTTTTCATGTCAAAATTTCAGACCGGATAGATTTCATTCATTCAAAAGGTTGTTTATGAAGTCATACTTTAACAAAACTATATTGATGAAGTATACAGGGAAAAAATGACAAATGGACGTCTGGTTTCAATTTTTTATTTTTGCATTGTATGGTTTGAAAACAACTGATTTGTGAAGCATTACACAGACTTTTGTGCGAATGATCCGGAATAGTTCAATTTTCCTCAATTCATCATAGTCAGCCATTATATAGCATTCATACAGTTACATACTGTACACAACTTGGCTAAGGAGTTCCATGGACGTTGGTTGAAATCAATAACCCACAGAGTCAATGATATAACAAGCATGTGTTATATCGGCTTCTTTCGTTCTTAAAATGGAGAGCGACCGGCTTCATCTTCACGGACTCTGGACCGGCTGCTGTTGGAGTCCAGCGTCAACATCTTCCAGACATCCGAGCAAGTGTATCAGAACCAAACCAGTGTTGCACAGAGCCGAACAGAAAGATCTGCTGTTGAACCCACTGGACCAGAGCTGATGAATGTTGTAGAGCGCTGAACAGAGATGCAGTAAAACTGGAGCGTTCTCGTACAGCAGTGAAAAGCCCTTCTTCCACGCAGAGCCGACTGGCAGGCTTTCTGTGGCTGGATCCAGTGAGGTGGGAAGAGGAGTCATAACTGCAGTGGGTTAGGTCGGCAAGAGTTGATCTGTTGAAGAGCTGGAGAGAGGCTTTCTATACTCATGCTCCAGATACACACATTAATATACTGCTTTTTACATTACACCTTTGACTTTTAGTCAGAATTTCAACTTGGTATGTCTGCCATCATTTTGACTTTTTCTTCATAATTTTGACTTTTCTTATACTTTTTTTGACTTTGTCATTTTTTTTGACTTTTTCATATCATATTTTCAACTTGGTTTGTCTGTCATAATTTTGACTTTTTCTCATTTTTTTGACTTTTTCATATAATTTCAACTTAGTATGCCTGCAATAATTTAGACTTTTTCTCATCATTTTTGGACTTTTTCTAATTTTGTTTGACTTTGTCATAACATAATTTTGACTATCATTTTTTGGACTTTTTCATATCATACTTTCAACTTGATTTGTCTGTCATAATTTGACTTTTTCTCTTTTTTTTTACTTTTTCATAACATAATTTCAACTTAGTATGTCTGCAATAATTTAGACTTTTTCTCATAATTTTGACTTTTTGTCATTTTTTTTTTACTTTTTCATATACTTTCAACTGGGTTTGTCTGTCATAATTTTGACTTTTTCTAATTTTTTTTACTTTTTCATATAATTTCAACTTAGTATGCCTTCAATAATTTAGACTTTCTCATAATTTTTGACTTTTTCTAATTTTGTTTGACTTTTTCATAACATAATTTTGACTATCATTTTTTGGACTTTTTCATATCATACTTTCAACTTGGTTTGTCTGTCATAATTTGACTTTTTGTCGTTTTTTGAACTTTTTCATATCATAATTTCAACTTAGTATGCCTTCAATAATTTAGACTTTTTCTCATAATTTTTTTACTTTTTCTCTTTTTTTTTTACTTTTTCATAACATAATTTCAACTTAGTATGTCTGCAATAATTTAGACTTTTTCTCATAATTTTGACTTTGTCATTTTTTTTAACTTTTTCATAACATAATTTTGACTATCATTTTTTTAACTTTTTCATAACATAATTTTGACTATCATTTTTTTTACTTTTTCATAACATAATTTCAACTTAGTATGCCTTCAATAATTTAGACTTTTTCTCATAATTTTGACTTTTTGTCATTTTTTTGACTTTTTCATATACTTTCAACTGGGTTTGTCTGTCATAATTTTGACTTTTTCTCATTTTTTTTACTTTTTCATATAATTTCAACTTAGTATGCCTTCAATAATTTAGACTTTCTCATAATTTTTGACTTTTTCTAATTTTGTTTGACTTTTTCATAACATAATTTTGACTATCATTTTTTGGACTTTTTCATAACATAATTTTGACTATCATTTTTTTTACTTTTTCATAACATAATTTCAACTTAGTATGCCTTCAATAATTTAGACTTTTTCTCATAATTTTGACTTTTTGTCATTTTTTTGACTTTTTCATATACTTTCAACTGGGTTTGTCTGTCATAATTTTGACTTTTTCTCATTTTTTTTACTTTTTCATATAATTTCAACTTAGTATGCCTTCAATAATTTAGACTTTCTCATAATTTTTGACTTTTTCTAATTTTGTTTGACTTTTTCATAACATAATTTTGACTATCATTTTTTGGACTTTTTCATATCATACTTTCAACTTGGTTTGTCTGTCATAATTTGACTTTTTGTCATTTTTTGAACTTTTTCATATCATAATTTCAACTTAGTATGCCTGCAATAATTTAGACTTTTTCTCATAATTTTGACTTTTTGTCATTTTTTTGACTTTTTCATATCACACTTTCAACTTGGTTTGTCTGTCATAATTTAGACTTTTTGTCATTTTTGGTCTTTTTCATGTCAAAATTTCAGACCGGATAGATTTCATTCATTCAAAAGGTTGTTTATGAAGTCATACTTTAACAAAACTATATTGATGAAGTATACAGGGAAAAAATGACAAATGGACGTCTGGTTTCAATTTTTTATTTTTGCATTGTATGGTTTGAAAACAACTGATTTGTGAAGCATTACACAGACTTTTGTGCGAATGATCCGGAATAGTTCAATTTTCCTCAATTCATCATAGTCAGCCATTATATAGCATTCATACAGTTACATACTGTACACAACTTGGCTAAGGAGTTCCATGGACGTTGGTTGAAATCAATAACCCACAGAGTCAATGATATAACAAGCATGTGTTATATCGGCTTCTTTCGTTCTTAAAATGGAGAGCGACCGGCTTCATCTTCACGGACTCTGGACCGGCTGCTGTTGGAGTCCAGCGTCAACATCTTCCAGACATCCGAGCAAGTGTATCAGAACCAAACCAGTGTTGCACAGAGCCGAACAGAAAGATCTGCTGTTGAACCCACTGGACCAGAGCTGATGAATGTTGTAGAGCGCTGAACAGAGATGCAGTAAAACTGGAGCGTTCTCGTACAGCAGTGAAAAGCCCTTCTTCCACGCAGAGCCGACTGGCAGGCTTTCTGTGGCTGGATCCAGTGAGGTGGGAAGAGGAGTCATAACTGCAGTGGGTTAGGTCGGCAAGAGTTGATCTGTTGAAGAGCTGGAGAGAGGCTTTCTATACTCATGCTCCAGATACACACATTAATATACTGCTTTTTACATTACACCTTTGACTTTTAGTCAGAATTTCAACTTGGTATGTCTGCCATCATTTTGACTTTTTCTTCATAATTTTGACTTTTCTTATACTTTTTTTGACTTTGTCATTTTTTTGACTTTTTCATATCATATTTTCAACTTGGTTTGTCTGTCATAATTTTGACTTTTTCTCATTTTTTTGACTTTTTCATATAATTTCAACTTAGTATGCCTGCAATAATTTAGACTTTTTCTCATCATTTTTGACTTTTTCTAATTTTGTTTGACTTTGTCATAACATCATTTTGACTATCATTTTTTGGACTTTTTCATATCATACTTTCAACTTGATTTGTCTGTCATAATTTGACTTTTTCTCTTTTTTTTTACTTTTTCATAACATAATTTCAACTTAGTATGTCTGCAATAATTTAGACTTTTTCTCATAATTTTGACTTTTTGTCATTTTTTTTGACTTTTTCATATACTTTCAACTGGGTTTGTCTGTCATAATTTTGACTTTTTCTAATTTTTTTTTACTTTTTCATATAATTTCAACTTAGTATGCCTTCAATAATTTAGACTTTCTCATAATTTTTGACTTTTTCTAATTTTGTTTGACTTTTTCATAACATAATTTTGACTATCATTTTTTGGACTTTTTCATATCATACTTTCAACTTGGTTTGTCTGTCATAATTTGACTTTTTGTCGTTTTTTGAACTTTTTCATATCATAATTTCAACTTAGTATGCCTTCAATAATTTAGACTTTTTCTCATAATTTTTTTACTTTTTCTCTTTTTTTTTACTTTTTCATAACATAATTTCAACTTAGTATGTCTGCAATAATTTAGACTTTTTCTCATAATTTTGACTTTGTCATTTTTTTTAACTTTTTCATAACATAATTTTGACTATCATTTTTTTAACTTTTTCATAACATAATTTTGACTATCATTTTTTTTACTTTTTCATAACATAATTTCAACTTATAGTATGCCTTCAATAATTTAGACTTTTTCTCATAATTTTGACTTTTTGTCATTTTTTTGACTTTTTCATATACTTTCAACTGGGTTTGTCTGTCATAATTTTGACTTTTTCTCATTTTTTTTACTTTTTCATATAATTTCAACTTAGTATGCCTTCAATAATTTAGACTTTCTCATAATTTTTGACTTTTTCTAATTTTGTTTGACTTTTTCATAACATAATTTTGACTATCATTTTTTGGACTTTTTCATATCATACTTTCAACTTGGTTTGTCTGTCATAATTTGACTTTTTGTCATTTTTTGAACTTTTTCATATCATAATTTCAACTTAGTATGTCTGCAATAATTTAGACTTTTTCTCATAATTTTGACTTTTTGTCATTTTTTTGACTTTTTCATATCACACTTTCAACTTGGTTTGTCTGTCATAATTTAGACTTTTTGTCATTTTTGGTCTTTTTCATGTCAAAATTTCAGACCGGATAGATTTCATTCATTCAAAAGGTTGTTTATGAAGTCATACTTTAACAAAACTATATTGATGAAGTATACAGGGAAAAAATGACAAATGGACGTCTGGTTTCAATTTTTTATTTTTGCATTGTATGGTTTGAAAACAACGGATTTGTGAAGCATTACACAGACTTTTGTGCGAATGATCCGGAATAGTTCAATTTTCCTCAATTCATCATAGTCAGCCATTATATAGCATTCATACAGTTACATACTGTACACAACTTGGCTAAGGAGTTCCATGGACGTTGGTTGAAATCAATAACCCACAGAGTCAATGATATAACAAGCATGTGTTATATCGGCTTCTTTCGTTCTTAAAATGGAGAGCGACCGGCTTCATCTTCACGGACTCTGGACCGGCTGCTGTTGGAGTCCAGCGTCAACATCTTCCAGACATCCGAGCAAGTGTATCAGAACCAAACCAGTGTTGCACAGAGCCGAACAGAAAGATCTGCTGTTGAACCCACTGGACCAGAGCTGATGAATGTTGTAGAGCGCTGAACAGAGATGCAGTAAAACTGGAGCGTTCTCGTACAGCAGTGAAAAGCCCTTCTTCCACGCAGAGCCGACTGGCAGGCTTTCTGTGGCTGGATCCAGTGAGGTGGGAAGAGGAGTCATAACTGCAGTGGGTTAGGTCGGCAAGAGTTGATCTGTTGAAGAGCTGGAGAGAGGCTTTCTATACTCATGCTCCAGATACACACATTAATATACTGCTTTTTACATTACACCTTTGACTTTTAGTCAGAATTTCAACTTGGTATGTCTGCCATCATTTTGACTTTTTCTTCATAATTTTGACTTTTCTTATACTTTTTTTGACTTTGTCATTTTTTTGACTTTTTCATATCATATTTTCAACTTGGTTTGTCTGTCATAATTTTGACTTTTTCTCATTTTTTTGACTTTTTCATATAATTTCAACTTAGTATGCCTGCAATAATTTAGACTTTTTCTCATCATTTTTGACTTTTTCTAATTTTGTTTGACTTTGTCATAACATAATTTTGACTATCATTTTTTGGACTTTTTCATATCATACTTTCAACTTGATTTGTCTGTCATAATTTGACTTTTTCTCTTTTTTTTTACTTTTTCATAACATAATTTCAACTTAGTATGTCTGCAATAATTTAGACTTTTTCTCATAATTTTGACTTTTTGTCATTTTTTTGACTTTTTCATATACTTTCAACTGGGTTTGTCTGTCATAATTTTGACTTTTTCTAATTTTTTTTACTTTTTCATATAATTTCAACTTAGTATGCCTTCAATAATTTAGACTTTCTCATAATTTTTGACTTTTTCTAATTTTGTTTGACTTTTTCATAACATAATTTTGACTATCATTTTTTGGACTTTTTCATATCATACTTTCAACTTGGTTTGTCTGTCATAATTTGACTTTTTGTCGTTTTTTGAACTTTTTCATATCATAATTTCAACTTAGTATGCCTTCAATAATTTAGACTTTTTCTCATAATTTTTTTACTTTTTCTCTTTTTTTTTACTTTTTCATAACATAATTTCAACTTAGTATGTCTGCAATAATTTAGACTTTTTCTCATAATTTTGACTTTGTCATTTTTTTTAACTTTTTCATAACATAATTTTGACTATCATTTTTTTAACTTTTTCATAACATAATTTTGACTATCATTTTTTTTACTTTTTCATAACATAATTTCAACTTAGTATGCCTTCAATAATTTAGACTTTTTCTCATAATTTTGACTTTTTGTCATTTTTTTGACTTTTTCATATACTTTCAACTGGGTTTGTCTGTCATAATTTTGACTTTTTCTCATTTTTTTTACTTTTTCATATAATTTCAACTTAGTATGCCTTCAATAATTTAGACTTTCTCATAATTTTTGACTTTTTCTAATTTTGTTTGACTTTTTCATAACATAATTTTGACTATCATTTTTTGGACTTTTTCATATCATACTTTCAACTTGGTTTGTCTGTCATAATTTGACTTTTTGTCATTTTTTGAACTTTTTCATATCATAATTTCAACTTAGTATGCCTGCAATAATTTAGACTTTTTCTCATAATTTTGACTTTTTGTCATTTTTTTGACTTTTTCATATCACACTTTCAACTTGGTTTGTCTGTCATAATTTAGACTTTTTGTCATTTTTGGTCTTTTTCATGTCAAAATTTCAGACCGGATAGATTTCATTCATTCAAAAGGTTGTTTATGAAGTCATACTTTAACAAAACTATATTGATGAAGTATACAGGGAAAAAATGACAAATGGACGTCTGGTTTCAATTTTTTATTTTTGCATTGTATGGTTTGAAAACAACGGATTTGTGAAGCATTACACAGACTTTTGTGCGAATGATCCGGAATAGTTCAATTTTCCTCAATTCATCATAGTCAGCCATTATATAGCATTCATACAGTTACATACTGTACACAACTTGGCTAAGGAGTTCCATGGACGTTGGTTGAAATCAATAACCCACAGAGTCAATGATATAACAAGCATGTGTTATATCGGCTTCTTTCGTTCTTAAAATGGAGAGCGACCGGCTTCATCTTCACGGACTCTGGACCGGCTGCTGTTGGAGTCCAGCGTCAACATCTTCCAGACATCCGAGCAAGTGTATCAGAACCAAACCAGTGTTGCACAGAGCCGAACAGAAAGATCTGCTGTTGAACCCACTGGACCAGAGCTGATGAATGTTGTAGAGCGCTGAACAGAGATGCAGTAAAACTGGAGCGTTCTCGTACAGCAGTGAAAAGCCCTTCTTCCACGCAGAGCCGACTGGCAGGCTTTCTGTGGCTGGATCCAGTGAGGTGGGAAGAGGAGTCATAACTGCAGTGGGTTAGGTCGGCAAGAGTTGATCTGTTGAAGAGCTGGAGAGAGGCTTTCTATACTCATGCTCCAGATACACACATTAATATACTGCTTTTTACATTACACCTTTGACTTTTAGTCAGAATTTCAACTTGGTATGTCTGCCATCATTTTGACTTTTTCTTCATAATTTTGACTTTTCTTATACTTTTTTTGACTTTGTCATTTTTTTGACTTTTTCATATCATATTTTCAACTTGGTTTGTCTGTCATAATTTTGACTTTTTCTCATTTTTTTTACTTTTTCATATAATTTCAACTTAGTATGTCTGCAATAATTTAGACTTTTTCTCATAATTTTGACTTTTTGTCATTTTTTTGACTTTTTCATATACTTTCAACTGGGTTTGTCTGTCATAATTTTGACTTTTTCTAATTTTTTTTACTTTTTCATATAATTTCAACTTAGTATGCCTTCAATAATTTAGACTTTCTCATAATTTTTGACTTTTTCTAATTTTGTTTGACTTTTTCATAACATAATTTTGACTATCATTTTTTGGACTTTTTCATATCATACTTTCAACTTGGTTTGTCTGTCATAATTTGACTTTTTGTCGTTTTTTGAACTTTTTCATATCATAATTTCAACTTAGTATGCCTTCAATAATTTAGACTTTTTCTCATAATTTTTTTACTTTTTCTCTTTTTTTTTACTTTTTCATAACATAATTTCAACTTAGTATGTCTGCAATAATTTAGACTTTTTCTCATAATTTTGACTTTGTCATTTTTTTTAACTTTTTCATAACATAATTTTGACTATCATTTTTTTAACTTTTTCATAACATAATTTTGACTATCATTTTTTTTACTTTTTCATAACATAATTTCAACTTAGTATGCCTTCAATAATTTAGACTTTTTCTCATAATTTTGACTTTTTGTCATTTTTTTGACTTTTTCATATACTTTCAACTGGGTTTGTCTGTCATAATTTTGACTTTTTCTCATTTTTTTTACTTTTTCATATAATTTCAACTTAGTATGCCTTCAATAATTTAGACTTTCTCATAATTTTTGACTTTTTCTAATTTTGTTTGACTTTTTCATAACATAATTTTGACTATCATTTTTTGGACTTTTTCATATCATACTTTCAACTTGGTTTGTCTGTCATAATTTGACTTTTTGTCATTTTTTTAACTTTTTCATATCATAATTTCAACTTAGTATGCCTGCAATAATTTAGACTTTTTCTCATAATTTTGACTTTTTGTCATTTTTTTGACTTTTTCATATCACACTTTCAACTTGGTTTGTCTGTCATAATTTAGACTTTTTGTCATTTTTGGTCTTTTTCATGTCAAAATTTCAGACCGGATAGATTTCATTCATTCAAAAGGTTGTTTATGAAGTCATACTTTAACAAAACTATATTGATGAAGTATACAGGGAAAAAATGACAAATGGACGTCTGGTTTCAATTTTTTATTTTTGCATTGTATGGTTTGAAAACAACTGATTTGTGAAGCATTACACAGACTTTTGTGCGAATGATCCGGAATAGTTCAATTTTCCTCAATTCATCATAGTCAGCCATTATATAGCATTCATACAGTTACATACTGTACACAACTTGGCTAAGGAGTTCCATGGACGTTGGTTGAAATCAATAACCCACAGAGTCAATGATATAACAAGCATGTGTTATATCGGCTTCTTTCGTTCTTAAAATGGAGAGCGACCGGCTTCATCTTCACGGACTCTGGACCGGCTGCTGTTGGAGTCCAGCGTCAACATCTTCCAGACATCCGAGCAAGTGTATCAGAACCAAACCAGTGTTGCACAGAGCCGAACAGAAAGATCTGCTGTTGAACCCACTGGACCAGAGCTGATGAATGTTGTAGAGCGCTGAACAGAGATGCAGTAAAACTGGAGCGTTCTCGTACAGCAGTGAAAAGCCCTTCTTCCACGCAGAGCCGACTGGCAGGCTTTCTGTGGCTGGATCCAGTGAGGTGGGAAGAGGAGTCATAACTGCAGTGGGTTAGGTCGGCAAGAGTTGATCTGTTGAAGAGCTGGAGAGAGGCTTTCTATACTCATGCTCCAGATACACACATTAATATACTGCTTTTTACATTACACCTTTGACTTTTAGTCAGAATTTCAACTTGGTATGTCTGCCATCATTTTGACTTTTTCTTCATAATTTTGACTTTTCTTATACTTTTTTTGACTTTGTCATTTTTTTGACTTTTTCATATCATATTTTCAACTTGGTTTGTCTGTCATAATTTTGACTTTTTCTCATTTTTTTGACTTTTTCATATAATTTCAACTTAGTATGCCTGCAATAATTTAGACTTTTTCTCATCATTTTTGACTTTTTCTAATTTTGTTTGACTTTGTCATAACATAATTTTGACTATCATTTTTTGGACTTTTTCATATCATACTTTCAACTTGATTTGTCTGTCATAATTTGACTTTTTCTCTTTTTTTTTACTTTTTCATAACATAATTTCAACTTAGTATGTCTGCAATAATTTAGACTTTTTCTCATAATTTTGACTTTTTGTCATTTTTTTTTACTTTTTCATATACTTTCAACTGGGTTTGTCTGTCATAATTTTGACTTTTTCTAATTTTTTTTACTTTTTCATATAATTTCAACTTAGTATGCCTTCAATAATTTAGACTTTCTCATAATTTTTGACTTTTTCTAATTTTGTTTGACTTTTTCATAACATAATTTTGACTATCATTTTTTGGACTTTTTCATATCATACTTTCAACTTGGTTTGTCTGTCATAATTTGACTTTTTGTCGTTTTTTGAACTTTTTCATATCATAATTTCAACTTAGTATGCCTTCAATAATTTAGACTTTTTCTCATAATTTTTTTACTTTTTCTCTTTTTTTTTTACTTTTTCATAACATAATTTCAACTTAGTATGTCTGCAATAATTTAGACTTTTTCTCATAATTTTGACTTTGTCATTTTTTTTAACTTTTTCATAACATAATTTTGACTATCATTTTTTTAACTTTTTCATAACATAATTTTGACTATCATTTTTTTTACTTTTTCATAACATAATTTCAACTTAGTATGCCTTCAATAATTTAGACTTTTTCTCATAATTTTGACTTTTTGTCATTTTTTTGACTTTTTCATATACTTTCAACTGGGTTTGTCTGTCATAATTTTGACTTTTTCTCATTTTTTTTACTTTTTCATATAATTTCAACTTAGTATGCCTTCAATAATTTAGACTTTCTCATAATTTTTGACTTTTTCTAATTTTGTTTGACTTTTTCATAACATAATTTTGACTATCATTTTTTGGACTTTTTCATAACATAATTTTGACTATCATTTTTTTTACTTTTTCATAACATAATTTCAACTTAGTATGCCTTCAATAATTTAGACTTTTTCTCATAATTTTGACTTTTTGTCATTTTTTTGACTTTTTCATATACTTTCAACTGGGTTTGTCTGTCATAATTTTGACTTTTTCTCATTTTTTTTACTTTTTCATATAATTTCAACTTAGTATGCCTTCAATAATTTAGACTTTCTCATAATTTTTGACTTTTTCTAATTTTGTTTGACTTTTTCATAACATAATTTTGACTATCATTTTTTGGACTTTTTCATATCATACTTTCAACTTGGTTTGTCTGTCATAATTTGACTTTTTGTCATTTTTTGAACTTTTTCATATCATAATTTCAACTTAGTATGTCTGCAATAATTTAGACTTTTTCTCATAATTTTGACTTTTTGTCATTTTTTTGACTTTTTCATATCACACTTTCAACTTGGTTTGTCTGTCATAATTTAGACTTTTTGTCATTTTTGGTCTTTTTCATGTCAAAATTTCAGACCGGATAGATTTCATTCATTCAAAAGGTTGTTTATGAAGTCATACTTTAACAAAACTATATTGATGAAGTATACAGGGAAAAAATGACAAATGGACGTCTGGTTTCAATTTTTTATTTTTGCATTGTATGGTTTGAAAACAACTGATTTGTGAAGCATTACACAGACTTTTGTGCGAATGATCCGGAATAGTTCAATTTTCCTCAATTCATCATAGTCAGCCATTATATAGCATTCATACAGTTACATACTGTACACAACTTGGCTAAGGAGTTCCATGGACGTTGGTTGAAATCAATAACCCACAGAGTCAATGATATAACAAGCATGTGTTATATCGGCTTCTTTCGTTCTTAAAATGGAGAGCGACCGGCTTCATCTTCACGGACTCTGGACCGGCTGCTGTTGGAGTCCAGCGTCAACATCTTCCAGACATCCGAGCAAGTGTATCAGAACCAAACCAGTGTTGCACAGAGCCGAACAGAAAGATCTGCTGTTGAACCCACTGGACCAGAGCTGATGAATGTTGTAGAGCGCTGAACAGAGATGCAGTAAAACTGGAGCGTTCTCGTACAGCAGTGAAAAGCCCTTCTTCCACGCAGAGCCGACTGGCAGGCTTTCTGTGGCTGGATCCAGTGAGGTGGGAAGAGGAGTCATAACTGCAGTGGGTTAGGTCGGCAAGAGTTGATCTGTTGAAGAGCTGGAGAGAGGCTTTCTATACTCATGCTCCAGATACACACATTAATATACTGCTTTTTACATTACACCTTTGACTTTTAGTCAGAATTTCAACTTGGTATGTCTGCCATCATTTTGACTTTTTCTTCATAATTTTGACTTTTCTTATACTTTTTTTGACTTTGTCATTTTTTTGACTTTTTCATATCATATTTTCAACTTGGTTTGTCTGTCATAATTTTGACTTTTTCTCATTTTTTTGACTTTTTCATATAATTTCAACTTAGTATGCCTGCAATAATTTAGACTTTTTCTCATCATTTTTGACTTTTTCTAATTTTGTTTGACTTTGTCATAACATCATTTTGACTATCATTTTTTGGACTTTTTCATATAATTTCAACTTAGTATGCCTGCAATAATTTAGACTTTTTCTCATAATTTTTGACTTTTTCTAATTTTGTTTGACTTTGTCATAACATCATTTTGACTATCATTTTTTGGACTTTTTCATATCATACTTTCAACTTGGTTTGTCTGTCATAATTTGACTTTTTGTCATTTTTTGAACTTTTTCATATCATAATTTCAACTTAGTATGCCTGCAATAATTTAGACTTTTTCTCATAATTTTGACTTTTTGTCATTTTTTTGGACTTTTTCATATCACACTTTCTTTTTTTTATTTTCTTTTTTTTTTATATATTTATTAACTTTTTTAACAACATATATTACACACATACCAGAAACAAAAAATACAAAATGCAGTATATCCACATATTGATGTCTTTCGCATCATTACAACTTAGCATATCTCAATTTGTACAGGACTCACATCCTCAAGACTAATGAACTAAAATAAAAAAATAAAAATAATAATAAAAAATAAAAACACACCAAAAAAAAAACAAAAAAACAAAAAAAAACATACAAACTATTAAGGCCTCCTAATACAAATACATCCTATAATCTCACATATCTTCAATTGTCTCTTTAAACATGTCACTATCCTCCTTCTCTATGAAGGATCTAAAGGGATTCCAAACATCTTCAAAAGTCTTACCCTTTCCTTTAATAATATATGTTATTTTCTCCATTGACATATTCAGTACCATCTCCCTGAGCCACCTTTTTATGCTGGGTGGTTCTAGATTCTTCCACTGTATTGCAATGAGGCGTTTAGCTTGTAAGATACACATAGAAATAAAGATACATTCCTTTGACTTAAGCTTAGGATACAGATGCAGTAGAAAAATCCTTGGTCCAAAAGGAAGACTCACATTTATAATTTTACCAATCATATTATGCACTTCTTTCCAGAATTTTGATATCTCTTCACATTCCCATATACAATGGAAAAAGGTACCTTTACAAACATGACACTTGGGACATGTATCTGGTATATTTTCATTAAATTTGTTTGATAATACTGGAGTTATGTATACACGCATAAGCCAATTATATTGCAACAACTTTAATCTCGTATTAACTGTTTGTACTTGAGCATCTTGACAAATCTCACTCCATTCATCAGGTGTGATCTCCTCGTTAAGATCCTTACTCCATGCTCCCAAACGAGAGCTAGAAGACTCCGGGGAGCCCTCTACCAACATATTATACAGAAGTGAAATCCGACCTTTATCATAACAATCTTTGGTAACTACTCTTTCCAAAACTGATAATGGTGGTATATTTCCAGTACTTTTTTGAAATGATAAAATGAAACTTCTTATCTGTAAGTACCTAAAAAAATGACTTTTAGGTATATCAAATGTATTACTCAATTCTTGAAATGACATAAGATTGTCTTCCTTATATAAATCTTTTATACTTTTAATACCTTTTTCTGCCCATGTCTTAAAACCTACATCCGCTTTTCCGGGACTAAACTTAGGACTTCCCCATATTGGACAATAGCGAGATATCTCACTTGTATATGAGATATTCAAATATCTCTGCGTCTCATGCCATACCCTTACCATATTTAAAACCATTGGATTCGTAATATTACCCTTCATTCTCTGTAAAATTTTACGATCTGAATCATATAAATATGATTCCAATGGTATTTTATTCGGGATAGAGTTTTTTTCCATTTCTACCCATACGGGTTGTTCATTAGATGTTGAGAAGAAAAACATAATAGATCTTAACTGGGCAGCAGTATAATACCCTTTAAAATTAGGACATTGAAGCCCCCCCCCCCTATCAAATGGCAAATATAAAAGAGATAATCTAATTCTGGATCTTCTATTGTTCCATATGAATTTAATAATTAGCTTTTTAAGTCTAGAAAACAGATTACTAGGAGGTGGGATCGGAATATTCTGAAATAGGTACAAAAATTTAGGTAAAATATTCATTTTTAAAATATTAATTCTTCCTATTAAAGACAACGGTAAAGAAGCCCATCTTTCAACCAGCGTCACTGTATTCTCAAAAATTGAATTATAATTTTTCGTTACTATGTCTTCCAGTTTTGGAGTAATTTTAATTCCCAAATATGTAAAAAATTCCACATTATTAAACATATCTACCTTACTGATAGGACTTTTCTTTTCTTCTTCATTCAGCAACATAACTGAAGATTTTGAATTATTGATCCGATACCCTGAGATTTTCCCAAATGTCTCTATGATTTGAATTAAAGCTGGAATGGTTGAGTCTAATTTCTTTAAAAATAATATAACGTTGTCAGCAAATAGCGCTATTTTATGTTCACTGCCAAACATTTCTATACCTTTTATATCCCTTTCTTTTCTGATTGCAATTGCCAATGGTTCAATAGCCAACAGAAAAAGGAGAGGGGAAAGAGGCGATCCCTGTCTACATCCCCTAGAAATATTAAATGATTTTGATATAAAATTATTAGTTAAGACCTCTGTCGAAGGATTCTGATACAACAATTTAACCCATTTGCAGTATTTTTCTCCAAATCCAAACCGAATTAAAACATCAAACAGAAAATCCCATTCCACCCTGTCGAATGCCTTTTCTGCATCTAGTGCTAGTAATGCAGTATCTTTTTCCCCCTTTTGTTGATGCAGAATATTTAGCACTCTTCTTACATTATGGCATCCTTGTCTATTTATCATAAAACCATTCTGATCTATCCCTATGACGTAAGATGCTACAGTTTCTAATCTTCTTGCCAATATTTTGCTCAGGATTTTAGTGTCTGAGTTTAGTAAACTTATAGGTCGAAAATTTTCACATTTATTGTTAGGTTTTCCTGGTTTAGGCAATAAGGTAATTATAGCTTCATTCAAAGACATAGGAAGTTTATTCTCCACAAAGGCTTCTACTAGCATGTCTAACATAGGTCTTACTAATTTATCTTTAAATTTTTTATATATATCTATGGGGAGACCATCAGGTCCCGCCGCCTTCCCCGCTTTCATCAGATCGATCGCCTCTACCACCTCTTGTAAACTAATGTCTTTTCCTATTTCCTCTCTATGTTCTTCTGGTATACTAGGTAACTCCAAATTATCCAAAAAAGTTTTTTGTATTTCTGAACCCGAAGTACATTCAGAATTATACAGTTTCATATAATATGATCTAAATAAATGATTAATTTCTTGTGGGTCAACAATGATATTACCATCTGACTCTTCAATCGAATCTACAGCCCTCTCCATTTGCTTTTTTTTAATTTGCCACGCCAACACTTTACCTGTCTTTTCGCCTTGATCATAGAATGTTTGTTTCAGCTTTAATAACTTAGCTACAGTTTTATTTGCCGAAAGTGTATTATATTTAGATCGAAGCATTAATAGCTGTTTATGTTTATCTGCACATATCGAATCACTATGATATACTTCATTTTCCAGCTCTTTAATCTCTTTTTCCAAATCTTGTAACTCCTGTCGAGATTTTTTACTTTTAGAACTACAAAAACTAATAATTTGTCCCCGAATAAAACATTTAAATGCTTCCCACCGAATTCCTGCTGACGTTTCCAATTGATTTGTTTCAAAGTAATTGTCAATTTGATTACCCAAGAACTCTACAAATGATGCATCCTTAAGCCAACTTTGCTGGAATCGCCATTTAGGTGGATCTTTAACTAATTTTGAATCGACATACGACAAAGACACTGGTGCATGATCAGAAATGACAATACTAAGGTAATGACAATCTATACATTTTGAAAGCAATTGGGCTGACACAAGAAAGTAGTCTATTCTAGAGTAAGTTTGGTGAGTTGCCGAATAGCATGAATATGCCGTCTGTTTTGGATTAAGATGCCTCCATATATCCACTAGGTTAAGCTCTCCTATAAAATGTAGAATCTGTTTTCTAGAATTAACATGTGCGGTATCAACCCCCGTAGATCTGTCTTTACCTGGATCAAGTGTACAATTCATATCCCCCGCCATTATAACCTGACCTGGTAATGAAGCCACCATCAGAAATATGTTGCTATAAAATTTAGAGTCATCCTTATTAGGGCCATAGATATTTACTAAATTTATTATCTCTGTTACCAATCTTCCCTGAATAATCACAAATCTGCCAGCTGGGTCCTTAATAACATTATTTACTCGAAAAGGCACAGCTTTATGTATTAATGTAATTACCCCCTCTGGCTTGTGTAGTAAAACATGCCGAGAATACCTGTCCTTGCCACCTTCTTTCAATTTTGATCACTTCCTCCTTAGTCATGTGTGACTCTTGCAAGAATACCACATTTGCCTGTATGTGCTTAATTCTAGTCATCACCTGTTTAATCTTTTTTAGTTTCCCCAGCCCCCTGCAATTCCATGAAAGAAGCTTAATCCCTCCTATCTGTGCCATTTTTTGTTTTAACCATCCTCATTACCTTGAACCATATATTTGCCAAAATATAAGAGGCCGAACCTAAAATAACTAAATAACATAAAACTAATAACAAAACTAATAACATAAAATATGAACTTACCCCAGCATTTTCCATGCTTCACTGATACCATCTGTATCAGTAACCCCCTTCCCTACACTCGACTCCTTAAATGGTCTTCTCCTATTTGTTCTGTTGTTCAAAAAAATGAACACCAACACCTCTATCCATCGTCACAGTTTCAACCTTCTTATCCATTTTTATACCCACATATTTTAACCAAGCCATGACTTAACATGACATCAATAAAATATTATTACCTCAAAGAAAAAAGAAGAAAAAAAACACAAGAAATACGCTGACAATCTGTCAGTCTTATATCTCCAAGTAACATCTTTCCAACTATACACATTATATTAACCTAATATCTTCAGACTATTATATTAAAATAAAGTCAAACTTTCACTTTGTGTCCTTTCTTTTTCCCCCCAAATATTATAGCAAATGCGCCCTCTTCTGAACCTTAAATGAATTAACTTAAACATCAAATATTTAACTTGTTACCCTTATTAAAACAAAATTAAATATCTACTCTGGGCGAATATAGGCTACAACCTACCGACAAAGAAAATAAACTACCATTTTACATTTAGTCCTCAGTACCCCCGCATTAATACCTCAGTTTACTTGTTCTCAATTTGTTGCATCTCTTTATCCATTACTTCTGGACTCGATACCTCAGTTCACTTGTCCTCGACCTGCTGCATAAATTTCTCCACTTCTTCTGGGCTATTCATAATCAAAGTACGGTCTCCATGTGTAAGAAGCAATCGAGCAGGAAAGATTACTCTGTGTCGGTTGATTCCTTTGTCACGCAATTTTTGACGGATAGCATCGTACTTTCTTTGTTGCCTGTGAAGCTCTGCCGACAAATCCGGGAAAAAACGAAGATTGGAACCTTTGTATTCAATTGCTCCCTTCCTCTTTGCAGCCTTTAGAACATGTTCCTTCTGTTTGAAATTGAGGAACTTCATTATGACAGTCCTCGGCTGCACTTTACCATCTTGTCGATTTTTTTTACCTGAGCTGGGTATTCGATGGGCTCTCTCTATTATCAATGGCGTAACGCTTTCTCCCAACTCCAAAGTCTCTGGTAGAAACTTTTCCAGAAAAGCACACGCATCCGATCCCTCTTCTTTCTCCGGCAAGCCAACCAACCTGAGATTATTCCTCCTACTTCTGTTCTCCAAGTCGATTACCTTATCAGCCATTGATTTCATCTGTTTTTCCAGCGTATCATTTCTGACCTTCAGTTGGACTATTTCGTCCTCTGTCCCTGAAATTCGTTCCTCCGCCTCTGTCAATCTCTCTTTGACATCCCCGACCGCCGAAAGAATTTCATCCACCTTGCCGCTTACTTGTCTTTCCATTGCTTTAAAGGCCTTCATCATCTCCGCGTTACTAGGATTCTCGTTTGAGGCCTCCCCCCCTTCATCCTCCGTCTCTTCGTGCTCGCTCAGGCTTTCAGGTTCAGATGGCATAATTTGTGATTCCGCTTCCAATCTCCCCTTTATTTTTTATCTTTTTCTTCGACGGCATTGTTTTAGTATTCGTTTTAGCTATTCCACCAACTTAAATTAAGTATCTTAAGTGGGTTTAGAAGGATTGATTCTAACCTAATGCACGAGGGTTGAAATCTGCGACTTTTCACGCCACCGCCATAACCGGAAGTCCATATCACACTTTCAACTTGGTTTGTCTGTCATAATTTAGACTTTTTGTCATTTTTGGTCTTTTTCATGTCAAAATTTCAGACCGGATAGATTTCATTCATTCAAAAGGTTGTTTATGAAGTCATACTTTAACAAAACTATCTATTGATGAAGTATACAGGGAAAAAATGACAAATGAACGTCTGGTTTCAATTTTTTATTTTTGCATTGTATGGTTTGAAAACAACTGATTTGTGAAGCATCACACAGACTTTTGTGCGAATGATCCGGAATAGTTCAATTTTCCTCAATTCATCATAGTCAGCCATTATATAGCATTCATACAGTTACATACTGTACACAACTTGGCTAAGGAGTTCCATGGACGTTGGTTGAAATCAATAACCCACAGAGTCAATGATATAACAAGCATGTGTTATATCGGCTTCTTTCGTTCTTAAAATGGAGAGCGACCGGCTTCATCTTCACGGACTCTGGACCGGCTGCTGTTGGAGTCCAGCGTCAACATCTTCCAGACATCCGAGCAAGTGTATCAGAACCAAACCAGTGTTGCACAGAGCCGAACAGAAAGATCTGCTGTTGAACCCACTGGACCAGAGCTGATGAATGTTGTAGAGCGCTGAACAGAGATGCAGTAAAGCTGGAGCGTTCTCGTACAGCAGTGAAAACGGGTGTAATTTTGACTTTTTGTCATACTTTTGACAAAAAAAATTTGGACTTTTGCATAATTTCAACTTGGTTTGTCTGCCATAATTTGACTTTTTCATAATTTTGACTTTTTTTCATATACTTTTGACTAATTTTTTTTTGGACTTTTGCATAATTTCAACTTGGTATGTCTTGTCATAATTTTGACTTTTTGTCATTGTTTGACTTTTTCATACAATTTAAACAGTAGCCTATGTCTGCAATAATGTAGACTTTCTCATAATTTTGACTTTTTGTCATTGTTTGACTTTTTCATATAATTTAAACAGTAGCCTATGTCTGCAATAATGTAGACT
Source organism: Phoxinus dragarum (assembly GCA_033366665.1). Taxonomy (NCBI): domain Eukaryota; kingdom Metazoa; phylum Chordata; class Actinopteri; order Cypriniformes; family Leuciscidae; genus Phoxinus; species Phoxinus dragarum. The sequence goes on along the minus strand of JARPMJ010000608.1, from coordinate 191,668 downwards.
TTCTCATAATTTTGACTTTTTGTCATTTTTTAAAACTTTTTCATATAATTTCAATTTAGTATGTCTGCAATAATTTAGACTTTTTCTCATAATTTGTACTTTTTGTCATACTTTTGACAAAAAAATTTTGGACTTTTGCATAATTTCAACTTGGTTTGTCTGCCATAATTTTTACTTTTTCATATTTTTGACTTTTTGTCATATACTTTTGACTAATTTTTTTGGGACTTTTGCATAATTTCAACATGGTATGTCTGTCATAATTTTGTACTTTTTGTCATAATTAAAAAAATTTTTTTTTTTTCACTTTTTCATATCATAGTTTTTACTTAGTAAGCCTATGTACTGTCATACTTTTTACCTTTTGTCAGGTTTGAACTTTTTCATATCATACTTTCAACTTGGTTTGTCTGTCATAATTTTGTCTTTTTCTAATTTTTTTTACTTTTTCATATCATATTTTCAACTTGGTTTGTCTGTCATAATTTTGACTTTTTGTCATTTTTTAAAACTTTTTCATATAATTTCAACTTAGTATGTCTGCAATAATTTAGACTTTTTCTCATAATTTGTACTTTTTGTCATACTTTTGACAAACATTTTTTGGACTTTTGCATAATTTCAACTTGGTATGTCTGTCATAATTTTGTACTTTTTTTTATAATTAAAAAAAAAAAATTTTTTTCATATCATACTTTCAACTTGGTTTGTCTGTCATAATTTTGTCTTTTTTTTTTACTTTTTCCATATAATTTTAACTTAGTATGCCTTCAATAAATTTAGACTTTTTCTCATAATTTTGACTTTTTGTAATTTTTTGACTTTTTCCATGATGATGTTATGCTGATGTCGTCCTCAGCAGGTCTCGGGATGGTGTGTGAGCTGCTGCTCTCTTCTGTCTGGTTCCTCTTCGTGATCTTCTGGCTGGAGACCATCAGTGTGTGGGCTGTTCCTGTGTCTCTACTATCAGGACAGAGTCTTCTATCACTGGGGCTCGGGGTGAGTCGAGGCAGAGACTGAGTCATGATGATGAAGATGATGATGAAGATGATGATGATGATGATGTGTTGTGTTTGCAGGGAGTTTGCAGATGATCCGGATCAGTTCCTCTATGTGTTGAGCAGGTCAGTGTTATGTGAATGTGCTCTTGCTCAGAGTAATGAGGAATATTAACTGTACGGCTCGTTATCCGGTTACACTTAATTTTACGGTGTCATTGTTACAGTGTAATTATATATGTAAGTGCTGAGTAATAATAATTAACAACATGTACTTACTATAGGGTTAGGGTTTGGTTGAGGGTTAGTTGCATGTAATTATGCATAATTTACTGTAATTACTACGGTAAGTGTGTAGCAAGGACACTGTCAAATAAGTGTTACCGTTATTCATAATAATGCCTAATTTACTGTTATTTCTACACTGATAACCTTGTGACGCGGTTCCTCTGCTGCAGAATCGATCTGTCTGCGCACATGCAGACGTGAGGAAGTGATGTCGTGGCGTGGGCGTGCCCACAGGACGGGAAGGGTCAGAGGTCATCGGTGATGTCACGTGATGAAGAGGACTCAGCAATAACAGAAGAATAATGACCGATGAGAGCGTGGAGATCCGGGTTCCTGGAGCCGACTTCATCTTTAAACTGCAGAGCGTTAACGTCTCGAGATGATGCAGGTCCTCAGATTATACGCTCTCTATTTTTGTACCAATTTGTCCTTTCTTTTTTGCTTTTTGCCTGATAATAAAGCAGTTTTGCTGTGAGTTTTCTCTGAGGTTTCGTAGAAATCATTATTATTATTATCATATATCCTCATGTATCACGCATTACAGTAACGTAACGGGTTATCACAGAAGTTATTAAACTTAAACTTGTTTTGTTGAATCATGTGTAATGAATTAAACATCCCATCATGTGGAAGAACTGAAGAATGATTTTAATTACACATTATGTTTGTTTTGTCAAGTCATTTATTAAATTATTTGTTTTCCTGTTATTATTGTGTTCCTCTCTAATTTTTTCACTTATTTATAATTGTTCGTTATTATTTTATTATCATTTGAATATAAAAATAATACTAATGTTTTATATTTAAATTTTTAAATAATAATGTTTATTATATTTAAATATAAAATAATGATAACATATTGAAAAATATGAAATACTGTATACAAATTAATTAATATTTTGTATTATTTAATCATTTGAATATAAAATAATACAGATATTTTATATTTAAATTGTTAATAAAAAATTATAATAATAATAATGTGTGTATTTGAATATAAAATAATACATTATTAAAAATATTAAAGAATACTATATAAAAGTGCATTATTATTATAGTTTTATTTAACCATTTGAGTATAAAAATATATTTCAATTGTTAAATAATAATAATCATAATGTGTTATTTAACTATTTGAATATATAATAATAATAATGATACATTATTAAATAACATTAAAGAATACTATATTAAAATTAATTATGATATAATTGTTTCTTATTTTCTTATTATTATTTAACATCTTGAATATAAAATAATACTAACGTTTCATATTTAAATTGTTAAATAATAATAAATTATTATTTAACATTTTTTTATATTAAAAATATTTTTTTAATAGTATTTTAATTATTTTTTTATTTGACGATTTTATTATAAAATAATTATTATAACAAATTATAAAAAAATATATATATATATTAAGAATACTATACACATTTTTTGCAGGTTTGGGCCTCCGTGTTTCACATGAATGTACACAATTAAAACAAAACACCTCTGTTGATATAACTATACGACATTAATAAATAGTTAAATATGCATCATTATATACGTAAAGAAATGCGTGGATATACATGAACAGAGTTTGAGTAATTTGCCAGTGAAGCGGCGAGTTTGATTCAGGCGGTGAGCGGGGCAGCTCCTCCTCCCGCGCGCGGGGTCCTGCAGTGACTCTGCGGGGCGGAAGTCACTCATTCGCACGCAGGCGCGCGCGTTCCTGTTGTTTGTGTCGATAAGCAGATTTGAGCTCTTTATTCGCTGTATATTAATTGTTTTTGTGGAGAAAACGCGTTTATTTTCTCCCCCTATGGCTCCTACTATACAGACGCAGGCGCAGCGCGAGGACGGACACCGGTGAGAGAGATCTATGATTACTAATCTAACGTTACACACAAATATGCTAACATAAACACATATATATATTATGTATGTATGTATGTATGAGAGAGAGAGAGAGAGAGAGAGAGAGAGAGAGAGAGAGAGAGAGAGAGAGAGAGAGAGAACGCGAACGCGAACGCTAGATACGTAGACGTTAGGTTACATACTAAATACATAGACGTTAGAAATCGCAGTTCTGATCTGGTCATGTCTGATTTATTTCTCTTTCTGTGTGTTTTCTGCAGAAGTTCAGCACACAGAAGCGTCCCGGAGAGGTAATGTTGATGAACTATAGTGCACTTCTGGTGTATAAAGTCTCTGGTAGTTTGACAGAGAAACTCTGTGACTCTACGATGCTTTCATTTTCCATCATCCTAATTCTCACGCTATCCTCCTTTAAAGGATTAGTTCACTTTAAAAAAAAACTGTTGCTGATAATTTACTCTCCCCGATGTCATCAAGATGTCCCATGTCTTTCTTTCTTCAGTGGAAAAGAAATGAAGGTTTTTGATGAACACATTTCTCCATATAATGGACGTCAATGGGCCCCAAACGGGTCAAGGTCCAGATGACAGTGTCAGCGCCGCTTCAACGGGCTTTAAACGACACCAGACGATGAATACGGGTCTTATCTAGCGAAACCATCGTCATTTCAAGAATAAATAAACAAGTTTAAGTTTTATAAGCACAAACGCTCGCCTTGCTCTGTTCTGTGATGCGCGTTCGTGACGTCGCGTAATACGCAGTTACGCTGTAAAGGTCACGCTTCTGTGAAAAGTAAAAAATTCTGTCCTGACAAAAATGGTCTTTTAGGCTTTTTAATATTCCAACACCAGGATACACACACGAGATGGGCATTTTAAACGATAAACTGACACAAAGACATTTGAATATGTGTGTATGGTCCTCCTTCCGCACATCTGTAAACACTGACTCGTCAAGCGTGACCTTTTCAACGTAACTGCGTATTACGTGACGTCACGAACGCGCATCACAGAACAGAGCAAGGCGAGCGTTTGTGCTTATAAAACTTAAACTTGTTTATTTATTTGTGAAATGACGATGGTTTCGCTAGATAGACCCGTATTCATCGTCTGGTGTCGTTTAAAGCCCGTTGAAGCGGCGCTGACACTGTCATCTGGACCTTGACCCGTTTGGGGCCCATTGACGTCCATTATATGGAGAAATGTGTTCATCAAAAACCTTCATTTCTTTTCCACTGAAGAAAGAAAGACATGGACATCTTGGATGACATCGGGGCGAGTAAATTATCAGCAAAAGTTTTTTTAAAGTGAACTAATCCTTTAATAGTATTTAAGGTCTTGAACACTCTTTAGGGATGGATCATATGCTAATTAGAAAATGCAGTGACACTATTGGATGAGAACAACTTGATCTGAATTGTCTTCTGTAGTGAATTGAACTGGTTTCATACATGTTATTGAACTGAACTGAATCAACTTGTGACTCAACCAATCACGTGAGAGTGTGGGCGGGGCCATCCGTCTGACTGACCAATCACAGACTGTCGCTGTGTGCTTCAGGTCTGGCGTGGTGTGCAGAGTGAAGTATGGAAACAGTCTTCCGGATATCCCGTTTGATCCGAAGTTCATCACGTATCCGTTCGACCAGCACAGGTACGGCTCCGGTCCGCTTCGGCCGTGACGGGCTCGTGGGACGTTGTGTAGTGAGTGTGTGTGTGTGTGTGTGTGTTGCAGGTTTGTGCAGTATAAAGCCACATCACTAGAGAAGCAACACAAACACGAGCTGCTCACCGAACCGGATCTGGGCGTCACCATCGACCTCATCAACCCTGATACGTACCGCATCGACCCCAACAGTGAGATCACACACACACACACACACTCTCACTCACACGCACGCACACACACACACCCGCAGTCACACACACTCACACACTCTCTCTCTCTCAGTCTCGGACACGCGTGCATTCATACACACACACACACACTTGCAGTAATACACACAAACACGCACACACACACACGCACACTCTCTCTCACACACACACACACACACACACACACACGCATGCTCGCTCACACACACACACACACGCATGCTCACTCACACACTCTCTCTCAAACACTCTCTCTCTCTCTCACACACTCTCTCACACACACACGCATGCTCACTCACACTCACACTCTCTCTCAAACACTCTCTCACACACACTCTCTCTCACTCACTCATTCACACACACACACTCGCACTCATTTACACACACTCGCACTCATTCACTCACACTCTCTCACTCACACACTCGCACTCACACACACACACTCACTTTACCAGAGTATAGAAACAGCTCGTGTGTGTGTGTGTGTGTTTCAGTTTTGTTGGATCCTGCTGATGAGAAACTGCTGGAGGAGGAGATCACGGCTCCGTCGAGCTCGAAGAGGTACGAGAGAGTGTGTGTCATGATCCTGTGAGTGACCTTTGACCCCAGCACTGAGGCTGACAGACGTGTGTGTGTGTTCAGGTCGCAGCAGCACGCCAAGGTGGTGCCGTGGATGAGAAAGACGGAGTACATCTCCACCGAGTTCAACAGATACGGCGTCTCCAACGAGAAGGTGGAAGTCAAGTGAGTGACATCACACACACACACACACACACACACACACTACAGCTACAGTGAGTTCAGTGATGTCGTGTGTGAAGTGTTGCTGAGCGCGTGTGTGTTCTGCAGGATCGGTGTGTCCGTGAAGCAGCAGTTCACAGAGGAGGAGATCTACAAAGACAGAGACAGTCAGATCGCTGCCATTGAGAAGACCTTTGAGGACGCTCAGAAATCCGTGAGCACACACACACACACACACACACGCACACACACACACACACACGTGACGACAGCATCAGTTTAATGTCTGAATCCATTCTTCTGTTTGAATCTTTCAGATTGCCCAGCATTACAGCAAACCCAGAGTCACACCTGTGGAGGTGCTGCCCGTCTTCCCAGACTTCAAGGTCTCACACACACACACACACACACACACACACAAAAAACATTCTTTCTCACAAACACACTCTGTCACACTCTCTCTCACTCAGACACACAAACACACACACACACACTCTCTCTCACAAACACACTCGCGCACACACACACATTCTCTCTTTCTTTCTGTCTCTCACACAGTCACACACACACACACACACTCTCTCTCTCTCTCTCTCTCTCTCTCATATAAACACGCACACATTTCTCTTCTCTCTCACACACACACACACACACACTCACTCACTCACTCACACTCTCTCTCTCTCTCTCTCTCTCTCTCTCTCTCTCTCTCATATAAACACGCACACATTTCTCTTTCTCTCTCACACACACACACACACTCACTCACACTTTCTCTCTCTCTCTCTCCTCTCTCTCCCTCTCTCTCTCTCTCTCTCTCTCTCTCTCTCTCTCTCTCTCTCTCTCTCTCTCATATAAACACGCACACATTTCTCTTTCTCTCTCACACACACACACACTCACTCACTCACTCACACTTTCTCTCTCTCTCTCTCTCTCTCTCTCTCTCTCTCTCTCTCTCTCATATAAACACGCACACATTTCTCTTTCTCTCTCACACACACACACACACTCACTCACTCACTCACACTTTCTCTCTCTCTCTCTCTCTCTCTCTCTCTCTCTCTCTCTCTCTCATATAAACACGCACACATTTCTCTTTCTCTCTCACACACACACACACACTCACTCACTCACTCACACTTTCTCTCTCTCTCTCTCTCTCTCTCCCTCTCTCTCTCTCTCTCTCTCTCTCTCTCTCTCTCTCATATAAACACGCACACATTTCTCTTTCTCTCTCACACACACACACACACTCACTCACTCACTCACACTTTCTCTCTCTCTCTCTCTCTCTCTCCCTCTCTCTCTCTCTCTCTCTCTCTCTCTCTCTCTCTCTCTCATATAAACACGCACACATTTCTCTCTCTCTCTCTCACACACACACATTATATCTCTCTCTCTCTCTCACACACACACACACACTAGAGTGCAGATCGGGCCGAATTTTTCTGTCCGAACCCGACCCAAGCCCGACAGGCATAAAGATATTTATATTCGAGCCCGACCCGAGACCGGCAGTTAAAATCCCATTTTTTTTCTCATACTAGTGACAATTGTACGTTTGTTTGTTTGGAAAGCCGCTTTTATTAAGCAACTGTAGGAAGGCAATCGGAAATGTCAACAGGACAAGCGCATCAGCGCGCGGAGCAACAAGCGCTCTTAACACAAGCGCGCGCACATTATGCACGCGTTTCGTTGTCACGGCTACATAAACAAATGTCCGCACACAGGAAGACGGATGTTATGGTAATATTTTACATGTATTTTAATCACAAAAACGATCGTTTGCATCAAGTGAAAGCATCAGGCACATCGGCTACCTACATAATAAGCCGTTTTAAATTTAAAATGTTCAATGCCTTATCGCGCTGATGTGACCGAGCCCGACCCGAACCCGAACATCATTTCTAAATATCTGTCCGAACCCGGCCCGGCCCGTCGGGTACCGTCGGGCTCGGGTCGGGTATCCATCCTCTAACACACACACACACACACACACTCACACTCACACTCTCTCTTTCTCTCTCTCTCACACACACATTATATCTCTCACACACACACACACACACTCACTCACTCACACTCTCTCTTTCTCTCTCTCTCTCTCTCTCTCTCTCTCACACACACAATCAAAGACTCTAAAAAAACAACAGTGTTGTTATTCAGATCAATTAATTTCAGTGTTGATTCAGTTCAACAACTGTTACGAATAAAGTTATGAGTTCCAGTGCCGGTCTTTGAACACACTAATCTGTAAAGTGTAACGATGGGTCTGTAATGTCTGGTGCTGATGTCTTCTGTCTGCCGTCTCAGATGTGGATTAACCCCTGCGCTCAAGTCATCTTTGACTCGGATCCGGCTCCTAAAGATGTGTCTGCACCGGCCGGAGTGGACATGATGTCACAGGCCATGATCAGGTGTGTGTGTGTGAATCCTCAGAACATGTACAGGCAGTGTGTATCACGCATGAGCAGGACGGCACAGAAACATCGTGTGTGTTTTCAGGGGGAATGATGGACGAGGAAGGCAACCAGTTTGTGGCGTACTTCCTGCCCAACGAGGACACGATGCGCAAGCGCAAGAGAGACGTGGACGAGGATTTGGACTACATGCCTGATGAACTGTAAGACACACACACACACACACATCAGACACACTGAGCCTCATTCATACTGTCCGATCACAGTGAACATTCAGATCTGTGTTCTGATCCAGGGAGAGTATAGATATGGAACAGTCTTTACAACACACAGTATGACTATTTAAATATTTATTACAATAATTCAGATTGTCACAGAAGTACTGAGATAAAAGTTTATAGTTCTGATATAAACACTGATGTCTACAGTAACGATCAAAATAGAGCAAATCACCTTTTGAAAGTGACTTTACGCTTCAAATAAATATTGTATTAAATACATCTTTACACCAGTAGGTGGCGACAAGTGCCGTTTAAAAGATGTGTTTGTCATTGAATCATTCGTTTAAGAGATTCGTTCAAACGCACGGATTCATCCAGTCATGAAACTAGTGAACTGTTTGAGTGAGTCATTGAATCATTCATTAAGAGATTTGTTCAAAAATGCTGATTCATCCAGTAATGAAACCAGTTAAATCTGCGAGTCATTGAATCATTGATTCTAGAGATTCGTTCAAAAAAACTGATTCATCCAGTCATGAACCAAGTGAACTATTTATGAGTGAGTCATTGAATCATTCACTCAAGAGATTCGTTCAAAAAAACTGATTCATCCAGTCATAAAACAAGTGAACTATTTATGAGTGAGTCATTGAATCATTCACTCAAGAGATTCGTTCAAAAACACTGATTCACCAGTCATGAACCAAGTGAACTATTTATGAGTGAGTCATTGAATCATTCACTCAAGAGATTAGTTCAAAAACACTGATTCATCCAGTCATGAACCAAGTGAACTATTTATGAGAGAGTCATTGAATCATTCACTCAAGAGATTCGTTCAAAAAAACTGATTCACCAGTCATGAACCAAGTGAACTATTTATGAGTGAGTCATTGAATTATTCACTCAAGAGATTTGTTTGGAAATATTAGGTGCGTTCGACTTCGAAGCGGTGCTGCGCACACTGATCACAGCTCGAGAGACGCTTGTTTCCACCACAGAATAAAAAAAAGAGTGGCTTTTTAAATCGCTATTTTGAGAATCTCTTGCAATTGCAATAAAAAAAGTCAGAACGAGTGAGAAGTCGTTTTTTTTATTCCATATTAATGTGACTGATGACTATGAATCGAAAACGTTTTGACGCATTGCACCCTTTTTGTCCTCTAAATAAAGGCATTGTGTCGTTTTCCATGAACGTGAGCGAGCTGAGGCTAGATAAATAAATCTATGATTAACTGGATTTAGCATATACATTTAACTACCATATCTGATTTTTATGAGTGAATCTGGAGGAAAGGTAGATTTTACACATGTGTGTAATGTGTGTGTGTGTGTGTAGGTACGATTATAAGATCGCTCGCGAGTACAACTGGAACGTGAAGAACAAGGCCAGTAAGGGATACGAGGAGAACTACTTCTTCATCTTCAGAGACTCAGACGGCGTTTATTACAACGAGCTGGAGACCAGGTAACTGTCAATCACACAGACAGGCTCCGCCCACCCGGAGCAGACTCACACACTCATCTCTGTGTGTGTGTTTGTTAATGACCACCTGTGTGTGTGTGTGTGTGTTTTAGGGTGCGTCTGAGCAAGCGGCGAGCGAAGGTTGGTGCTCAGTCGTCCACGAACGCTGTGCTGGTGTGTAAACACAGAGACATGAACGAGAAAGAGCTGGAGGCTCAGGTCAGTCCTCACACACACTTTACTTTTGTAGTTGAGACTTATAAATGCTTAGAAACGGTTTATCTGGATATAAACGGAGGATTCAGAACCGCGTGTGTGTGTGTGTGTGTGTGTGTGTGTGTGTGTGTGTGTGTGTGTGTGTGTGTGTGTGTGTGTGTGGTGTGTGTGTGTGTGTGTGTGTGTGTGTGTGTGTGTGTTGGACAGGATGCTCGCAAGGCTCAGCTGGAGAATCACGAGCCGGAGGATGAAGACGTAGAGGAGCTGGACTTGGAGAAAGACATGCAGGACTCTGGTAACACACACATCATCATTATATCAGCTGTGTGTGTGTGTGTGTGTGTGTTTAGTACAAAGTTTGAGACTCCAGTGAAAGTGTGTTGTGTAGATTCAGTCTGAAAGCTCATTCACACCAGGAACAATAACTATAGCCTAAAAATGATAACAAAAATGATAATAGTTATCGTTACAATTATCATTATACGTATTGTTAGTTATTATAGTCATTTTTTCTTTTTTTTTTTCTTTTTTTTATAAAATTCAGTACTAGTACACATACAGGCAAACACTGTAGAAAGAGATAACATATTAAGTACAAGTACTTGCAAAAAATACATATGAACAAAATGACAATACAAACAAGAGGTTACGAGAAGTTCAATAGCTTAAAGGATAATTCCGGTATTTAACACCTTGAGTCTATATTGTAGTTTGTTTTGGATGAACAAGAGTGGTGGACAACATTTTTTTGACAATGGTTCCTCTCTCGAGTTTTTGACTATAAAAGAATTTAACATTGGAGTCAATGTGCATGTCCGAAAATGTCATTAAAACAGCCAATAATGTTCGTTTACAAAACTGTTAAACTCACCGAGTGGTTAGTGGTGTTCGTTGATGATTATAAACAATATATTGTCGCAATATATGATTCCAATCCGTTTATTTTGCTATAGTGGAACTATTTTTTCAGAACCGTGTAACTTCCGCTCAATATTTGAATCTGAAGCGTTAGCACACTCCCGACCACTTGATGGCGATAACCGATGTTTATGTCTCGCGGGACACTCACGGTCACAGTCGAGTTCAACTTCATATTGCACTGGTCAGTGGTCACGTCTTTCAATATGGTTAGAATTTGTGCGTTCAAAAACTGCGATAAAGAGCTCTGCTCGCTAGCCTTATGATAAACGGAAGCGAGCAAAAAGACTACATCGACCAAATGTAAACATCCCCCTTTCCGTTTCCGGTCGCGCATTTATATTAACGAGCACTCAGTCCTTCAACAGAATTCAATGGGATTTTACAAAATGACGAATAAAACACGACAGAAACTGTATTTCGCAACACTTTTTGTTTCTGGAACATCAACGAACACCACTAACCACTCGGTGAGTTTAACAATTTTGTAAACGAACATTATTGGCTGTTTTAATGACATTTTCGGACATGCCCATTGACTCCAATGTTAAATGGGTCCATGGCCAATTCTTTTATAGTCAAAAACTCGAGAGAGGAACCATTGTCAAAAAAATGTTGTCCACCACTCTTGTTCATCCAAAACAAACTACAATATAGACTCAAGGTGTTAAATACCGGAATTATCCTTTAAACTTGGCACGTTGTCGCCGTGTATTTATAGCCAAAGGTCTTGAGTGTTCAAGATATAGCAAATATTGGCTAAAGTCCGTAAGAAAGATACAAAAAAGGTTTTCTATCGATAAACTTACATTTGTGGATAAAAAACGTTGCTAGGAAAAGAAGCAGATTAATAACAAATTCTCTATTAGAAATATCACTTTGGACTTTGGGGACCCCAAAATAAACTTTTTTTAAAGTTAAAGAAAAATCTTCGGATATGTATTTATTCACATAGATCGAAAATATAAGCACTCCCAAAAAATATGATCAATAGTTTCTGGGTAACACAGACAAAAAAGAGCATTCCTCTTTGATACCCGTATGAAATTTAGACAGACGATAGTTACAAGGCTAATAACATTTATGAACAATCTTGAGGGAAACCTCAACAACTTTGTTGGTAATCAAGAACTTATAATTACCGTTATACTTCTTGTTGGTATAGTTCTCAGTATAGTTACAGTCAGTTATTGTTTTAGTTATCATCGTAGTTATAGTTCTCTTTAAAGTTATTGTTATAATCATCATAGTTCTCGTTATAGCTACAGTGCATAGTTAGCGTTACTTATAGTTATTATAGTTATCAGTATATAGATGGTTATAGATATTGATATAGATATCGGTATCATTGTAGTTTTCATCATAGTTATTGTTAGTTACAATTTTGGTTATATTGTTATATCAATATTGTTATAGTTAGTCATAGTTAAAGCTAGCCTAGAAATCTAGACGCACCCTAGCGTTAGCAAAATGTATTCTGCAGTCAGGGCAGTCTAGCAACTCTCCATAGACCTTCTAGCTGCAAATACCTAAATTGGGTCAGGCCAATCACGTCGTGTATAGAGTAGGCGGGGGCGGGCTTAGCATATGACGACAGAGTTGCGACGGCTGCCACATGAGAACAAAGAATGGCGGCTGCGGATGGAGAACAGCGGTCTTTCCAATCGGCTTTGGCCGCGACTCTGGAGGACTTGGAGTTCAGTTTTTCTTTAAGAACAGAGCAAAGAACGGCACTTAAAGGTTGTATAAGCGATTTCAGGCCCAAACATAAATGATCACATTCATCTAATCTTTCCTAACGATCCGCTAGCTGCCCGCACCATAAGCAGGCCGTCAAAAAACCAGTGGTGTAGTCTAGTTTTTTGTAGTGAGTATACTGTGATTACATATATACCCCCCCCCCCCTTATAGCCAACTAACCCGTCCCGTCCCATCACCCCATAAGCACCACCACACTCACTAATGCATACAGTATGCAACGACATGTAGTTGAGAGCATTATGAGACTAAGTGTTATCAACATGTCAATTTATTATAAGCAACACAAGACTTTAACAGCCAATGTCATTTACAGACTGGACTGATTTTCTACTGTTTAGTGTTAATCACCATCTAACTCAGCCAAATAAGAGCTACATTTAGCCTTAGATGCTATGTGAATATGGTCCCTGAAGCACAGGTTTTATCAGCTGACAATTAAAAAAAAAAATAGCCTAATAATGAAAACATTATAGGCACAAATACATATTTACTTTTAGAAATGGTGTTTTTGTTTTGGCAAGTTTACTGTTTAAATTAAAACAAGTATGACAACTTGTTTGATATTCCTTTTAAAATAAAATGTTAGATTTCATTATTATTATTATTCTAAAGTAGCTACATTTTACTGTGCAATTTCTTTCATAATTTCGTTGAGTTAGACCAAACTTTTATTTTGGTGGGTTGTAGACATTTGAGTTTCAGTGTGTTTTAATAAACTGTTATTATTATTATTAGGCCTACTTGAAGTATACTCTACTGTGCAATAGTAATATATTTCTCTTATAATTTCTTCAAGTTATACCGAACATTTATTTTGACAGGTTGTAAAGACATTACAGTTTCTGTGTGTGTATGATACGAATGAATGACGATAGTTTTATCAAATGAAATGGTGAAATTCTCGTGAAGTGACTCTCATAGCAGCTCTGTGATGAAGTGCACGTGTCATCATGTCCTTATACAGTGAAACGCTGAAAACACCACGAGCGTCACGCGCGCTTCAGTGAGTGTGTGTGTACATTGAGCGCTCATCAGAGACGGCTGCAGTCTCTTTGAGCTTTAATATTCACAGACACTAGTCCATATCGAGATTTGATTAATTCTACAGCCCTACTTTTGATTTATTCATTAAAAAATGACCACATTTCGTGACGTTCTTCTTTGTACAGTAAGTTCCATTTGTGAGTGGATTACGCAATTCTATCCGTGTCGCTTCGCAAACACAGACGCGGTGAATTATGAATGAAAGTGTGAAAGTTCTGAAACAAAACGAAGTTGTTGCGTATCCTCACGCTTTTTTAAGTGGGCATACGGAAATACTTGGCATTTCCTAGTGGGTATACGGCGTATACCTGCGTATCACGTAGACTACACCACTGGCGCAGACACACTCGGTCTCTTGACACACGATTTTGAGAGATAACCGTTTATCCCGCCCCTCGGATTGAGCCGCGTCTATGGAGAGTTGCCAGACTAAACATCTTGATGTAAGTCTGGCTTGCCAGGCACAGTTAAAGGGATAGTTCACCCAAAAATGAAAATTAGTCCATGATTTACTCTCCCTCAAGTCATCCTAGGTGTACATGACTTTCTTCTGTCAGACGAACACAATCTGAGTTATATTAACAAATGTCCCGACTGTGAATGGCTGTTTCTGCTTTGAACGTATGCACTTTAATGATGGATTAGAATATTAAGATGATGTCCTGACGATATGATGCTGTGTTCAGGCGAAGAGCGAGAGAAGCCCAGCGACTCCGAGAACTCTGAGAGCGAGTCCGAGCGCGAGGATGAGGAGCGACCCGCTGAAGAAGAAGAGGAGGAGGAGGAGGTGGAGGCGGAAGAGGAGGACGAGGAGGTGCGAAAGCCGGCGCGAGAGGAAGAGCAGCGGCAGCGAGAGCGGAGAGGACCGGGACGCGGCGCGTGACGAGGAGGAGATCTTCGGCAGCGACGACGACAGCGAGGAGGAGGAGGAGGAGGAGGAGGAGGGTGGGGCGAGCGAGGAGCAACAGCAGCAGCGTCCAGCACAGCGGCAGCGAGAGAGAGAGGGCGTCGGACTCCAGCGGCGACAGCGACAGCGAATGAGGCGCTCGCTCGTGTGCTCCCCTTCCAAATCTCACGCTTCATCCCCATGAAATTATATCTAGCTTGTCTTTCCTCCTGCATTGTGACGTCATGAAGATAATCGTGACCTGGAGACGTGCGTCGTTCCCCCTTTTATCTGTTAGCACTCCAGACTAAACTCTCTCACGCTCACTCCTGTGAAGGTCATGGAAAACATGCCTTCTCATCCACATGAAATTATATTTTGCTTGTGATCTTCCTGCGTTGCGTTTACTCGTCATGGAAATAATCAGTGACCTGGACGTGATTGTGAGCGTCACACACACACACACACACACGTGTGTCATGCCATCTGTTTCACATCCATGTGAGATATTAACTGAACTACACAGATTTGTCCTGCTGTAGTTTTCATCTGATGTTTGGGTTTTATTTCTCTGGCTTTTCATTATGTGAGACTGAAGCGAGTCGCTTATTAGTGAGTGACGTTTTTGTAGTTTTTTCCTCTCATTACCGTGTAAACATTGTAAATAAACAATGATTTTGTTACTTTGAGTTCTCTGATGTGGATGATGTTGGTGGTTAATGTGATTCTCTACACCTGAACTTCATACATCTACTAAAAAATCACCAAAATGAGCGGATTCAAACACGATGAGACTTCAAACATGATTTATGTTATATTAAAATGCGTTAGGCCACTGTGAACATGGTTCACACAGACTTACAGACACAATGTCTTACATAAGACATTTGAGAAAATGAAATGAGCAAGAATTATGATAAAATAGATATATTTTTAAACAGATCAGTTTTGATTGTTGATTTCTGCATGATTTCATGATTCTTGTTGCAATTTAGCGAAAAAAATGATAATTTCTCCTTCAGCCATTCTTCGCTCAGGTCGTCCGGATTACGAACCTCAAAAATCTGCAGATAGAAAAGATTTATTGCTTTTATGAATCCGTTTCAACAGCAATTCAATCAGACAAAAGTGTAAAAAAAAAAAAAAAGCTTTAATTCATAATAATAATAATTGTAATTTTGTTAAGTAATAGTTTATTAACATAATTTAGGTGTCTAATATAACATGCATTAATATATAATTATGAAAGAGCTGGAGATTGTTTTATCATTGTGTATTTAACAGATTACAATTCATCTTAAAATAATGACAAAATGACTTCAAAAAGCTGAGCTCAATGAAGTAATATTATTGCAAAGCTGAGATTTATGCAGAAACACTGCAGCCTGTTGGTGAGATGTATTAAAGGAGTAGTTCACGTTCAAATAAAAATGTCCTGATAATGAACTCTCCTCCATGTCATCCAAGATGTCCGCGTCTTTCTTTCTTCAGTCGAAAAGAAATTTAGGTTTTTGAGGAAAACATTCCAGGATTTTTCTCCATATAATGGACTTCAAGTGCAACCAACTTTCAAATGTCAGTCTCAGTGCAGCTTCAAAGTCTCGACACTATCCCAGACTAGGAATAAGAGTCTTATCTAGCTAAATGATCGGTAATTTTCTAAAAATAAAATAAAATAATATATATTTTTAACCACAAATGCCCATCTTGTACCATCTCTGAGATGTGCCACGCATTACATCATCACGTTGGAAAGGTCACGGGAGTACCGACCCAATACATAGATTTATAAACTGACCCACAAATTATGGAGTTCCTCAAGGCTCAGTGTTCGGCCCTCTGCTGTTTTCAATATACATGCTGCTAATTGGTAATATAATAAGAAAACATGGAATTAGTTTCCACTGTTATGCTAATGATGCTCAGTTACCTATTTCCTCATGATCAGATGAAATCTCTAAATTATATATATTTATATGTATTTGTGTCAGTTTATTGTTTAAAATGGTCCTTACGTGTGCGTATCCTGGATGTTTAACAATGTCACACCACGTGACCTTTCCAACATGATAATGTAATGCATGGCGCATCTCAGAGATGGCACAAGACTGGCATTTGTGTTTAAAAAGTATTTAATTTGTATTAATTTTTTAGAAAAAAAATTTGGGGGGGGAAAATGGAAATAAAATGTCCGCTGGTTTGTCTAGATAAGACTCTTATTCCTCGGCTGGGATCATGTCGAGACTTTGAAGCTGCACTGAGACTCACATCTGGACCTTCAGCCTGTTGGTTGCCATTGAAGTCCATTATATGGTGAAATATTCTGGAATGTTTTCCTCAAAAACCTAAATTTCTTTTCGACTGAAGAAAGAAAGACATGGACATCTTGGATGACATGGGGGAGAGTACATTATAGGATTTTTTTATTGAAAGTGAACTAATCCTTTACGTATGAACACTTTACCTTCGTGAGATCTGCGGACTGAACCAGTCTGTTCTTGCTGCCCGCGTACATCATCTGCTGCTCGGGTTTACAGCCTGCGAGAGTTTACATCTCCGTGAGACACAGGCAAAGATTCAGCAGCAACTCCAATGGAAATCCTCAGCACAATATGAAGCACATGCACTAATATACTGATAGTCTCCAGCTGGTTTATCATCAGCGCAGAACTCTTTACTCACCCACAGGACTAGAGAAGATGAAGCAGAGCGGATACGACACGCGTCCGTCACCGTGGGTCAGTTTATAACTGTACACAATATACGTGCACTGAGTTAAAGAAAGCACACAGAGACTGAACACATCAGGGTTATTTTCACAGCAAGATATTTTATCAACATTTTGTCTATTTAAAAGGAGGGGAATATAAGTTAACGTCAGTAAATTATGGAGTGCCTCAAGGCTCAGTGTTCGGCCCTCTGCTGTTTTCAATATACATGATGCCACTTGGTAATATAATAAGAAAACATGGAATTAGTTTCCACTGTTATGCTAATGATACTCAGTTATATGAGTATATGACTCCTCATGATCAGATTAAATCTCTAAATGATCCAAGTTGACAGAGTGTGTTAAAGATATAAAATATCGGATGACTTATAATTTTCTTCTATTGAATTCAGATAAGACTGAGGTATTATTTATTGAACCAAAAACCTGTACAATCTCTTAGAATATTATGTGCATCTAGAAGGATGTGCTGTAACTTCATCCTCTTCAGTTGAAGACCTGGGAGTTATATTAGACAGAAACTTTGAAATCATATTTCATATGTTACAAAAACAGCCTTCTTCCACCTCAGGAACATCGGTAAGCTCCAGAACATGCTATGTGTTTCTGACGCAGAAAAGTTAGAAGTTAGTTCATGCATTCATGACCGAGACTAGATTACTGTAATGCATTACTAGCTGGTTGTCCTGCGTCCTCAATAAACAAGCTTTTGCTAACGCTCACATTAAAGGTGGGGTATGTGATTTGCAAAACGGCCGGTAGATTTTGAAAATACACAACTCAAATGGTCCTACCTTCTTTCCTTTGACTCCACCCATTCAAAGAACATGGACCAATCAATGGTACGACCGATTGATTGACACACTTACTGTCCAATGATTCTAGGTGGTCTTGGAAATGATTGGCTGGTGTTTTTTGAGTCCTGCCTGCTCCACAGATAATTAAATTGCTTAATTTTTATTTCAGTGCTTCTAACTCAGTGGATGTAAGTGGGTTAGGAATAGGATTTTAAGTGATTTTGAAAAAATGGCCAAAAAAGAGAATTACATACCCCACCTTAAGTTATGAAACTGTGTTTCTGAACATTACTTTTTTAAATAGACTTTGAAAGAGCCTCGCCAGAATTTTAGTCGAAGTTCTGAGAACCGAGTTAGCTAGCTGGATATTATCACAATCAGTTTTGTTTTAGGTTTTAGTGTTTATGACAATGTCAAGATTCATCAGGCTCAAATTGTGGTTGTGAGGAGCATGAAGAATAATTTTCCACCTCTGAGTCCAGAGCTTAAATTCACTGAAAGTCTTTGGGATGTGCTGGATGAGACTTTACAGAGACTTGTTAATACAAGATCTTGACCAAAAAGTGATGCACCTCTTGATGAAAGTAAATGTTGTGATGTTATGAGCCTACAATCTGAGCCTCATAAATCTTGGCTTTGTCATCCTAGAATATGGCCATGATGTTCTTCCTACATGGTTGTTTATGAAATGAAAAGCTGTTTTAGAAGAACTGTTGCCGAACATATAACACGCTAGAAACATAATAATCACTGCAATAATTATCCAATCATAGACTCTTAAGCATTTTCCTATATAAATCCAAATAGTGACTTTTTTTTTGTTGGCCGGGCAGTGTATGGTTTTAGTTAACTATAAGATCCCTAAAGATCCCAGTAAGGATATCGTGGCTGACGCTCTGGAAGTTCTTCTCTGAGTTCATCCAGAGTGATATTCTGAAAACACACACACACACACAGAGTGAGAGAGAGGTGTTAACAGAGCGACGACCTTTAACCTCATGACCCTCAGAGCATCACACACACACAGACACTGACCTCATACTCTTCCTGCAGGATGACCAGCTGTTTCTCCATATCGATCTTCACTAAAGAAAACATGCATTAAATGAGTGTCTGACAAATACCCGCCCAGTAAAACAGCTTCGGTGTGAGAAGAGCTGCATTTATCTTCATACAAACGAACAACACACTGGTTTGTTCCCAGTGAAACTCACTCAGAATGGCTGCGTTGCTCGTCTCCTTGCGAAAGCGAAAACTTCTTGAGCTTCTCCTGCAGACTGACGTCCACCTCGCACAACGACTAGAGAACTCGACTGATGAAACATGAGCAATGTATTCACAACTCCAATGCTTAAAATCACCACAATCACTCATTTTGAACATTTTCCTAACACTCCCATTAAGTTATGAAAATGTTATTTCTGAATGTTCTCTGAATGCTTCAAACATCCAGTTCCATTTTCTCATTTTGCACACAATATGGGAACGTTACTTTTGAATGTTCTCTGAAACATTGTTCATAACTTTGGAGAAAGTTAGCCAAAGCTAGAAAGTTCCCTTTTAGCTGGTTTAACGCCATTATAACTGCTTGTGTAAGAGATTGAGGACAGGAAGTGTTGTGTTGTTCTGCTGCTGTAATTCGTTGCTTCCTCTTTAAACAAAATGATCATATATCATAAAGCGACTCTACAGCAGCTCACGATACTTTGAGACTCAAACATTACTGATAAATTAGATCTAACAGAAGCATTGATGAGATCGGTCTTACCATCCTGCAGCTCTGCTGTTCCTCTTTTGGGTTCCTGTGACAGGATGCTGAAGACGCTTTCTGAGGGATTTGACGTCAAGCTCACCGTCGTCTGGTGTCTTGAGGAATGACAGCTTATTTGCAACTGAATTGCTAAGACGAGATTCACAAATATGGTTATTTATTTCAGATTTTTTACAAGCAACAAAATGTTAAGCTGAAATGATTGTTGTGTGGTTGATCTTTCTCAGACATCCAGTCACTGCAGTTTTAGCCCCTCCAACAGAGGGCAGCACTGATCAGAATCACTAGTGCACTCCATAGTGATGCAATAATACATGTTTACTCGTTTCACACATTTAGCTCAGATTCATCTAGTTCAGAAATAAAACGTTATTTAAATGTAATTATGTCAAAAATACTGATGTATGCTGCATCTCAATACTAGTTTTACTTGACCTTAGTGCTGCATTCGACATTATAGATCATAAAATACTCTTAGATCGACTACAAAATTACACTGGTGTTCAGGCACAGGCATTAAGGTGATGTAGATCGTACCTATCAGACCGTTCACATTTTGTCAATTTAAAAGAGGAATTATCCAAGATAATGTCAGTAAATTATGGAGTGCCTCAAGGCTCAGTGTTAGGTCCTCTGCTATTTTCAATATATATGCTGCCACTTGGAATTATTATAAGAAAACATGGAATTAGTTTCCACTGTTATGCTAATGATACTCAGTTACATATTTCATCACAACCAGATGAAATCTCTAAATTTCCAAGTGTGTTAAAGATATAAAATATTGGATGACCTGTCATTTTCTTCTATTCAATTCCGATAAGACTGAGGTATTACTTATTAGACCGAAAACCTGTACAGAGAATCTCTTAGAGTATAATGTGCATCTAGAAGGATGTGCTGTAACTTCATCCTCTTCAGTTGAAGACCTGGGAGTTATATTAGACAGCAACTTGTCTTTCGAAAATCATATTTCATATGTTACAAAAACAGCCTTCTTCCACCTCAGGAACATCGCTAAGCTCCAGAACATGCTCTCTGTTTCTGACGCAGAAAAGTTAGTTCATGCATTCATAAGAGAGAGAATAGATTACAGTAATGCATTACTAGCTGGTTGTCCTGCATCCTCAATAAACTAGCTACAGTTACTCCAAAATGCAGCTGCTAGAGCTCTTTCTAGATTAGGAAATATGATCATATAACACCAATTATATCAGCTCTACACTGGTTATTAAGTAACGTATCGATTACAAAAAATTGTAAATGGCCAATAAGGCCCTGAGTATCATTAGCATAACAGTGGAAAATAATTCTATGTTTTCTTATAATATTTCCAAGTGGCAGCATATATATTGAAAACAGCAGAGGGCCGAACACTGAGCCTTGAGGCACTCCATAATTTACTGATGTTATCTTAGATTTTCCCCCATTTAAAAAGGCAAAATGTTAACGGTCTGATAGATATGATCTACATCACCTAAACACCAGTGTAATTTTGTAGTCGATCTAAGAGTATTTTATGATCTATAGTGTCGAACGCAGCACTAAGATCAAATAAAACTAGTATTGAGATACAGCTTTGGTCAGAAGATAAAAGTAAGTCATTTGTAATTTTCATGAGTGCCGTTTCTGTACTATGACAATTTTTTAGCAGGAAGGAGCACAATTGAGCAGACACAATTTAAGACATGGACGTATTTAACCGATCTTCTATTGCCCCACAATCCAGGTCACAAAACTCTGGGCTTCGGGTAGTACCTAGGACATCTAACTCCACTAAAGAAGGGAGAGCGTTTTCATATTTGCCTCCTAAACTCTGGAATAGCCTTCCTAATAATGTCCAGGGCTCAGACTCACTCTCCCAGATTAAATCTAGATTAAAGATGCACCTCTTTAGCCAAGCATTCATATAATGCAACTCTTATATAGCTTTATAGCTTAGCAAAAAAGAGAGCGAGAGATAGACAGGAGCATTATGAAATACCATACCTCAAAATATTACTTAAAAAGACATCAATACAATCAAGATATGGAGTCCAGACCTGATGTAAATCTTCAGTTGACGAGTGAGTGACATATGTTAGGAAATCTAATGGAATAATTTCTCTATGCCATCCTTTCAAAGAAGGGGGTTTATCACTGATTCAAGATAAACATATATTTGTTTTCCAATAGCAACAAAGGCTAGGATGTCAAATAACCATCTAGCAAACTCAAATATATGGAAGATCTATAATCAAAGACAGGGGAGCTTTAATCCAAGCATTTGACTCGCACACTGAACACAATTATAAACGCAACACTTTTGTTTCTCCCCCCATTTTTCATGAGCTGAACTCAAAGATCGAAGACTTTTTTCTGTGTGCACAAAGGCCTATTTGCACATTTTAAGGCCTCATTATGTTTCTGCGTCAACTCCACGGCGTAGCTATGCCGTCACTCCTACGGCGTCGTGGCCGTTTTTATGGTTCTGCATCGGGTTGCGTTGCATCACGGTGCATTTCACCGCCCATAACGCTAGTGGGGTGTTTGGTTCGCGAATCTCTTTGCTAGTTTGTTTTGGTTTCGGTGTGCCGGTTCCGTTTTTTCATTTCCGACAATGGCGAGCGAAAGAGAGAGAGTTGTTGCAGCTGGAGCTAATCGACGTTGAACAACAAATGATTTATTGCAAATGTTAAATGGCAGAAGAAAAAGAAGACGTCGTTGAAACAAACAGTGCAGGGGTCACTTTAAAAATGGCGGTTATAGCGGAAGGGGGAAACCGGAAAAGCTACACTCTGGAAATGATGTATAATCTGACCAATCACAGCCCTTGCGGTCTGCGTCGCCTCGACGTGTAGTTTACATTTTTTGGAGGTGCACGTTGAGCTACGGCGGAGGGGGTTGGAGAGGGGTTCGCGGAGACGCAGAGGCATCAAACAGGCTTTAGAGCGGCCTTTTATTGTGGACAGCCTAAGGCACACCTGTGCAATAATCCTGCTGTCGAATCGGCATCTTGATATGACACACCTGTGAGATGGACGGATTATCTCGGCAAAGGAGAAGTGCTCACTAACACGGATTTAGACAGATTTGTGAACAATATTTGGGCCTTTTGTGCACATATAAAAAGTATTAGATCTTTGAGTTCAGCTCATGAAAAATGGGGGCAAAAACAAAAGTGTTGCGTTTATAATTTTGTTCAGTGTATATTTACATTTTTTTGAGTAAGACCTAATTACAATCAGTATAGTCTCCTACTTCCACCTTACATTTAAGACGTAATGAAGAATTACGTCTAAGGATTGGTGTGATGCACAATCCTGAGCTGAATAGCTCCGGCCCGAGATCTCACTCCTCCAGACGCTCTTCTGTTATGGTCGACTGTACCTCTCCCCCCCCCCCCTCCTGTAATCTTCTGGCCACTTTATATAAGCAAAGGGCGAGATATAAAAGATCTGCTTACTCAACGGGGGATCTGAGAGAGCTCCAGTGTGTGTGTGTGTGTGTGTGTGTGTGTGTGTGTGAGATAGACCCATGCATGTGTGTGTGTGTGTGTGTGAGAGAGAGAGAGAGAGAGTGTGAGTGAGAGAGAGAGACCCATGCGAGTGTGTGAGAGAGAGAGAGAGACCCATGCGTGTGTGTGTGTGTGTGTGTGTGAGAGAGAGAGAGAGAGAGAGAGAGAGAGAGAGCTCCAGTGTGTGTGTGTGTTGTGTGAGAGAGAGCTCCAGTGTGTGTGTGTGTGTGTTTGAGAGAGAGAGAAAGCGAGAGAGAGAGAGAGAGAGCTCCAGTGTGTGTGTGTGTGTGTGAGAGAGCTCCAGTGTGTGTGTGTGAGATAGACCCATGCCTGTGTGTGTGTGTGTGTGTGTGTGAGAGAGAGAGAGAGAGAGAGAGAGAGAGAGAGAGAGAGTGTGAGTGAGACCCATGCGTGTGTGTGTGTGTGTGTGTGAGAGAGAGAGAGAGCTCCAGTGTGTGTGTGTGTGTGTGTGTTTGAGAGAGAGAGAAAGCGAGAGAGAGAGAGAGCTCCAGTGTGTGTGTGTGTGTGTGTGTGAGAGAGCTCCAGTGTGTGTGTGTGTGTGTGTGTGTGAGATAGACCCATGCATGTGTGTGTGTGTGTGTGTGTGTGTGTGTGTGTGTGTGTGTGTGTGAGAGAGAGAGAGAGAGTGAGAGACCCATGCGAGTGTGTGTGAGAGAGAGAGAGACCCATGCGTGTGTGTGTGTGTGTGTGAGAGAGAGAGAGAGAGAGAGAGAGAGAGAGACCCATGCGTGTGTGTGTGTGTGTGTGTGTGAGAGAGAGAGAGAAAGAGAGAGAGACCCATGCGTGTGTGTGTGTGTGTGTGTGAGAGAGAGAGAGAGAGAGAGACCCATGCGTGTGTGTGTGTGTGTGTGTGTGAGAGAGAGAGAGAGAGAGAGAGAGACCCATGCGTGTGTGTGTGTGTGAGAGAGAGAGAGAGAGAGAGAGAGAGAGAGAGAGAGAGAGAGAGAGAGAGAGAGAGTGAGGGAGTGAGCGAGTGAGTGAGCGAGCGCGCGCTGGTTCGGTCTGTCGTTCGGTAACAGCTCCGGTGATCTTCTTCAGGTCCGTGTGTGTGTTTCTCTATTACCGGAGTGTTTGCACGCACATCTCACGTGTGTTGCTCAGTAAGTGTGTGTGTATGTGTGTTAGTGCAGTGTGATTAATCTCTGTGTGTGTGTGTGTGTGTGTGTGTGTGTGTGTGTTAGCTCTGGGTTTGAGTTGGTAGTGTGTGTTGGCGATGCTTCCCTTATGAACTCCGTGTTACCGAGTGTAATGAGAAATCAGGTGTGTTATTGTTACACGGTGTGTTTGGGTGTTTATGTGTGTGAGTGTTCAGTCAGACTGGTGTTAGCATTAGCTTTAGCATCAGGCCTGTTAGCCGCGCTTCAGTGCTCAGTGTTTATTTCATTTCGGCTGTGATGCATTTACAAACATAAATCTTAACCGCTGTAGCTTATTTAATCACTCCGATCACTACATGTGTGTTTGTTTTATTTCCTATGGCTTTAATAGCGATGTTTGTGTGTATGTGTGTGATTGAAAGCTAACAGCGGCTATCCATACACCGCCGCCTCACATCGATATAATTCACATTCATATTTAATATTTTACTGGTTTTACCCGCTGTCAGAATGTTTTTTACCATAATATGAAAGATCTGTCTGCGGTTATCCTTCATGCGGCATAATGCACTGATTTTAACCCGTTTGTCTGAATTTACACCTCATCTGTTATTTTACTGATTATACGCCCATCTGACAGAGTTTATCTCCTCCTGGCTGTATTTACTCTTCATCATGTGTGTGATTTTACCCTCACCTGTCTGAATGTGCCCCTCTTCTCACTATATTTATTCTTTTCTCTTTATACCCTGTTTTTACACCTCATGTGCCTCAAATGTACCACTCATCCGACTGTATTTATTTACTAATTTCTTTTACCCTGATGATTACACATCATATTTGTGATTTTACCCTCTTTTGTCCGAATGTACTGTCTTATGACTGTTTTCTCATTTTTTTTTAAATTTACATTGATTTTAACCTCATCTATCTGATTTTACCCTCGTCTGGCTGATATTACTCTCGTCTGGCTGATTTTACGTTCGTCTGGCTGATTTTACCCTCATCTGACTGATTTTACGTTCGTCTGGCTGATTTTACCCTCGTCTGGCTGATTTAATGTTTGTCTGGCTGATTTAATGTTTGTCTGGCTGATTTAACCCTCGTCTGTCTGATTTCCCTCGTCTGTCTGATTTCCCCGTCTGACTGATTTAACCCTCATCTGGCTTATTTTTACTCTCGTCTGGCTGATATTACTCTCGTCTGACTGATTTTACGTTCGTCTGGCTGATTTTACCCTCATCTGACTGATTTTACGTTCGTCTGGCTGATTTTACCCTCATCTGACTGATTTTTACGTTCGTCTGGCTGATTTTACCCTCGTCTGGCTGATTTTACCCTCGTCTGGCTGATTTAATGTTTGTCTGGCTGATTTTACGTTCGTCTGGCTGATTTTACCCTCGTCTGGCTGATTTAATGTTTGTCTGGCTGATTTTACCCTCGTCTGGCTGATTTTATGTGGTCTCGCTGATTTTTCATTCATCTGGCTGATTTTACCCTCATCTGGCTGATTTTCACCCTCGTCTGGCTGATTTTACGTTTGTCTGGCTGATTTTAACCCTCGTCTGGCTGATTTTATGGTCGTCTCGCTGATTTTTTCATTCATCTGGCTAATTTTCACCCTCATCTGACTGATTTTACGTTTGTCTGGCTGATTTTTCGTTTGGCTGGCTGATTTTATGTTTGGCTGATTTTTGTTCATCTGGCTGATTTTACTCTCGTCTGGCTGATTTTACTCTCGTCTGGCTGATTTTTCCCTCATCTGGCTTATTTTAAGCTTGTCTGTCTGATTTTAAATTTGTCTGGTTGATTTTTCGTTCGTCTGGCTGATTTTTACCCTCATCTGACTGATTTTACTCTCGTCTGGCTGATTTTTCCCTCATCTGGCTTATTTTAAGCTTGTCTGTCTGATTTTAAATTTGTCTGGTTGATTTTTCGTTCGTCTGGCTGAATACCTGCGTCTGACTGATTTTTACTCCGTCTGTCTGATTTAACCCTCGTCTGGCGGATTTAAACCCTCGTCTTCTGATTTAACCCTCGTCTGGCTGATTTAACCCTCGTCTGTCTGATTTCCCCCATCTGCCTGATTTAACCCTCGTCTGTCTGATTTCCCCCATCTGTCTGATTTAACCCTAGTCTGTCTGATTTCCCCCGTCTGATTGATTTAACCCTTATCTGGCTTATTTAACCCTCGTCTGTCTGATTTTCCCCTCGTCTGTCTGATTTAACCTGTCTGGCTGATTTAACCCTGGTCTGGCTGATTTAACCCTGGTCTGTCTGATTTTTCCCTCGTCTGTCTGATTTTTCCCCTCTTCTGGCTGATTTTTCCCTCGTCTGGCTGATTTAAACCCTCGTCTGTCTGATTTTCCCCTCGTCTGGCTGATTTTCCCCTCGTCTGGCTGATTTAACCCTCGTCTGTCTGATTTTCCCCTCGTCTGGCTGATTTTCCCCTCGTCTGGCTGATTTAACCCTCGTCTGTCTGATTTCCCCCATCTGCCTGATTTAACCCTCGTCTGTCTGATTTCCCCCATCTGTCTGATTTAACCCTAGTCTGTCTGATTTCCCCCGTCTGATTGATTTAACCCTTATCTGGCTTATTTAACCCTCGTCTGTCTGATTTAACCCTGGTCTGGCTGATTTAACCCTGGTCTGGCTGATTTAACCCTGGTCTGTCTGATTTTTCCCTCGTCTGTCTGATTTTTCCCCTCTTCTGGCTGATTTTTCCCTCGTCTGGCTGATTTAACCCTCGTCTGTCTGATTTTCCCTCGTCTGGCTGATTTTCCCCTCGTCTGGCTGATTTAACCCTGGTCTGTCTGATTTTTCCCTCGTCTGTCTGATTTTTCCCCTCTTCTGGCTGATTTTTCCCTCGTC
Organism: Phoxinus dragarum; assembly: GCA_033366665.1. Lineage (NCBI taxonomy): Eukaryota > Metazoa > Chordata > Actinopteri > Cypriniformes > Leuciscidae > Phoxinus > Phoxinus dragarum. The sequence goes on along the minus strand of JARPMJ010000608.1, from coordinate 164,181 downwards.
TGGCTGATTTAACCCTCGTCTGTCTGATTTTCCCCTCGTCTGGCTGATTTTCCCCTCGTCTGGCTGATTTAACCCTCGTCTGTCTGATTTTCCCCTCGTCTGGCTGATTTTCCCCTCGTCTGGCTGATTTAACCCTCGTCTGTCTGATTTTCCCCTCGTCTGGCTGATTTCCCCCCCATCTGGCTGATTTAACTTGAGCTGGATGTGAGTAGTTGAGTAGCGTGTGGGTCCAGATCCGCTGTGGTGATGGATGTAATCCTCCGCTGAGAGTTGCTGTGGTCTGCAGTACGGTGGGAATCTGATTATGTGGCAGCTCTGTTATAATCTGAGACAGAAAGAGATGCACGAGTCTCAGACGGGAACCGCCGCAGGTTTGGCTGGGTTTCAGTCAGGGATGCACGATATATGGGCCACCATATCGGTATCGGCCGATAAATGTTCATTTTTAACGTTATCGTTATCTATATTAAAACCGATAAATAATGGATTATTTCCTTCAGCTGAGGTTTAGAATTGCTTGAAATATGATTGGAATCACTTCAAAAAAGAAAATACAGTTCAGTGTTAAACCATTTTAACTTAGAATTATCGGCCAATTTATCGGTTATCGGCATCGGCCAAATTTTTCATATCGGTGCATCTCTAGTTACAGTGTGCTTTATTTATAACGCGTGTTTTGTGTCTGCAGCTGCCGGCATCCGTGCACGTGAAGTGAAGATGCGCTAGAAGCGTAGCGTCCACGATTCCTCACGGATCATTCCCACCGGTGACCTTTGACCTCGGACCCCAAACGCCTGACCCCTGCCTCGGTGGCGTCCGCTGTGCTCCAGAACCATGTGAGGGGTTTCCAATGCATCTTTGAGTGGACTGGAGCACTGCCTGTAGCCCCGCCCCCCATTTTATACAGACCCCGCCCCCTCCCCCTAAGCCCCGCCCCTGATTCTCACGAAACTCGCCATGATGTTCCGGGACCAAGTGGGGATTTTGACAGACTGGTTTAAGAGCTGGAACGAGTGTGAACAGACGGTGGCGCTGTTGTCGTTGTTGAAGCGTGTTTCTCGGACGCAGGCCCGGTTTCTGCACATCTGTCTGGACCACTGGCTGGCCGACTGCACAGAGATACACATACTAGAGGCAGAAGCCAACAATGCAGGTAAAACCATCATAATCCCACTTGAGCGTGGTCTTCAGACTTGTATATTAATTTTCAAAGGGATGGTTCATCCAAAACTATAATTGGTTAATTTACTATTGATCCACATGCTGCTCTTTTCCATACATGACAGTAATGATGATCACTTGCCACTGATTCTTCATGATTCTTTGATGAATAGAAAGTTCTCAAGTCAAGTATAGCGCTTTTTACACCACAGAGTGTTTTAAAGCAGCTTTACAGAGATAACAGGAAAATAATCCAACAAAGTTGTTTCAGCTGCACAGCAGATCTAGAAGAAAATAATGTTATTAATTTAGTTAATTTATATATATATATAGCCGCTCTGCAGAAAACCATGTCATCGTTCAGTTCTCATATAATGGTGTCAATGCAGACAGATCAATAATACTGTTGAATATTAAGTAAAATAACGTAATATTCAAAAAGAACAGCACTAATTTAAATAAATCTTTTGTAACATTATGAATGTTTTTACTGTCACTTTTGATAAATTTAATGCTTTCTTGCTGAATAAAAGTATTAATTTATTCTTTTTTTTACTTGCACTACCATTCAAAAGTTTGGGGTATCATGGATTTTACAAAAATAAGAAGCACCCCGATTGTTTCCAACACTGATAAAAATCATAAATGTGTCTCGAGCATCAGATCATCATATTATACTGATTTCTGAAGGATCATGTGACACTGAAGACTGGAGTAATGATGCTGAAATTCAGCTTTGATCACAGGAATAAATTAGCCTACACTTTACCTTGTTTTTTTTGTTTTTTTTCAAAGTTTTTAAAATCTCTTTTTAAAGGAATAACCTATTCAAATGAAGCGAGTGAGTAATGTTTGGGTGAACGTTTACGTTTTGAACAGTTTAATATAAAAGCATCAGATCCGCTCAATAAAACTAAGATCTCCGCCTCTCTCTCTCTCTTTCTGTAGCCAACAAATTACACTTTACTGTATTCTCACATAGAAAACCGCTGTTTTACATTGTAATAATTATTATTTTTAATTGTATTTTATTTTTGCCTTACTTTATTTAGGTGAGCAGAAGAGACTTCTTTCAAAAATATTAAAAAAAAATTAAACTTTTGTAAGCCTTTTTAAAGGAAGTCAAATGAAATGAGTCAAGTGTATAGCCTTTTTCAAAGCAGCTTTACAGAGATAACAGGAAAATATTGCAAAAAAGGTTTGTTTCCAGAAGAAATAATAGCGTCACAGTCCAGCTTAAGTAAGTTCAGTGATGGTTAAATAGTCTCTCTCTCTCTCTCTAGCCATCGTCAGTCAGTGGCAGCAGGAGCCGAAGGAGAAGGCCGTGTCCCTCCTGCTCTCCCATCTCCCCCTGCTTCAGCCACGCAACAGCGAAGCCAAGTGCGAGTACATGAACCTCCTGCAGAAGGTGCTGAGCCACACCATCGAGAGCAGCCTGTTCGTGGAGGAGAGCCGGCAGCTGCTGTCGTACGCCCTCATCCACCCCGCCACCACGCTCGACGACCGCAACTCCCTGGCCATGTGGCTCAATCACCTGGAGGAGCACCTGTCGAGCCGGCCGCCCCCGCCCGGCCCGTACCATCACGCCCGGCAGGGCTCCGACGAGTGGCCCTGCTCAGCCGAGTCCCTGGAGCCGGCGTACTCCTGGAAGGAGAAGCTGCCGTCCTCATGCAGCTCGCCGGCCGGCCAGAACGGCCACATGCCTTTCCCCGGCACGGGGGGCGTCACCTCGCCTGTCAACACAGGTAACCGGCGCGCGCCTTTCTCGTCTGAGGTGGTCATAGGGAATCAATAAAGTAGGCCAAGTTTGTGCCGACTACACTCTAAAAAAAACACTGGGATAAAAACAACCCAATTTTGGGCGGGTTTCAACCCAAGGTCTGGGTAAATATAGGGCCGAACACGTGTTGGGTTAATTTCACCCAGTGATTTATTTTTACTATAGTACCGTATTTTCCGGACTATAAGTCGCATCAGTCAAAAAATGTGTCATGAAGAGGAAAAAAACATAAGTCGCACTGGACTATAAGTCGCACTGGACTATAAGTCGCACTGGACTATAAGTCGCACTGGACTATAAGTCGCACTGGACTATAAGTCGCATTTATTTAGACATTTATTTCACAAAATCCAAGACCAAGAACAGACATTTAATCTGGAAAGGCAAGTTATTCAGCTCCACAACAGCACACAGAACAACAGCTGAATAGCAGGGGCATAGCGGGGGGGTGGCTAATTGGGCCCTGAATGTTTTGTCAAAAGCCCCGAATCTTTTAGTTTTTAAAAAAAAATTACTTCAACTTTGTTTAATTTCCTCCCAGTCTTTCTGACTGGAGCGGCAAAAAATTAAACAAAAGCTTTATTACCGTGCGTGGTGGCGGATGGTAATGCATCGCTTGTTTGCCAACTCTGCCAATAAAAACTAACGAAGAATATAAATCTTCTTCTTCGTCGTTGTCATCAGGGGCTGGCGGGCTATTGTATGTTTTCACTGGCGTCATAGCGAGCTTACTGGCTGAAGCTAATATGGAACACTAACAGTAAACCTCACCGGCCGGAGAGAGATTCAGAAGCAGCGCCGGACGAACCGCGGACAAGTGTATGCTGCGTTCACACCAAACGTGAATAGAGCGTCTGGCGCGAGTGATTTCAATGTTTAAGTCAATGTGAAGTTTACGCTCGTCTGGAGGTCCTGTGTCGCAAATGAGGCGTTTAGCGCGGCGCGGTAATTCACCTCAAAGTTTATTTTTTTTACTGAGTATAGGCCTAACTATCATAATTTTCCCAGATAGTGTATAGATTTTTAGGCATTCTATGATCTTAAACAGGCTGAAAAATAGTGCATTTAGCTGACGTAAATGGGAAAAAAATCTTGAATGTTTACATCGTCTGGCTCCACCCCTGCTGAATTGTGTCCGGTGTGTTAGCGTCACAAATTAACAGTTATTCAGCTACACATTAGCATAAAGAACATATACCTGGGAGGCTGAATAGGCTAAATTAACATTAGCCAGCGAGTCCAACAAGTTACCGGTCAGCAAGTTCACCAAGCTCCCGATCTCATTCCTCAACACTAAATCCATTGAGTTCTTCCTCGGTGACGCTTCTGAACAACTCCGCTAACTAGAGCGCCCTCTCGCGGCTGTAGACGGTAATGCTTTCTCTTGGTTCATCTCAGTCTGTATGAATTAATTTTAATATATATAAGTCGCACCTGACTATAAGTCGCAGGACCAGCCAAACTATGAAAAAATATGCGACTTATAGTCCGAAAAATACGGTATACATTTATTTTTTTACTTCGTCACCTCGCCTGCCAACACAGGTAACCAGCACGTGACTTAAAGGGTTCACTCATTTTGAATAATTGCTCGACAGGACTGCCTGGTCAGGTGCACCCAAACCCACTGAAGCCCTCGATGTCACTCACACCTGCCAATCAGCCAGCCTGCAGCTCTGATTGGCTGAGCCAGGAGGAGGCGTGTCAGGGCGTGTCCGGGGCGGAACACGCCCCCCTTTCGCCCCAGAGCAGCGTCGCCTCGTCGGGCAGCGAGCAGACGGAGGATCAGAGCAACGTGCGCAACACGTTCCAGGAGGACGGGAGTGGCATGAAAGGTGACCAGGCTTCAGCTCACAACACCACAAGTCATATTTCACCATATGCAGATCAATGCACATTTATTTGTGTAGCGCTTTTCACAATACACATCATTTCAAAGCAGCTTTACAAAAATGCATGAGTCCACGTTACAGTTAATAATGCGTGGTCTTTCGGAAGAACATTATAGCCGGAACTACTTCTCTCTGTGTGGACGTCTGTGACGAGTCACGCAGGTCCTGGGCTACTCGATCCGAACCCGTGTAAAATAGTCCCAATGTAAACACTTATTATAGGAGTACCAGTGGCTCAGGATCAGACAAAAACACGGATTGGAAAATGGATTCATGATGAACTCGCTCATTATATCAATTTTGTAAATTTTGTAAACAGAAAAAAGTTAAGGACTTTTATTTAATGCTCAAAACTTTTCAAAATATGACGCGACCCCCCACAGAGCTCGCTGACGCCCCCTTGTGGGCCGCGACCCCGCTGTTGGGAACCGATAGACTATGCAGTAGCCTAATATTTGTATGAAATCGTGAAACATTACCTGGTCAATATCTTCGGAGTCTCTCTGTGCCTGTTCCACGCCCGACGCTTCTGTCCTACCGAACCGCACCGGTGTACAGGGTGGGTATTTACGACAGTGCAAGTATTCCCCAGCGACTCTAGGGGTCGCTGTTTGACAAAAACACAATTTCTACATAGTGTAACATTAATTTAAACAATGTAATAATTTGTAATAATTTAATGACGTAATGAATACTTGTTTGTTAAAGGGATACTCCACTTTTTTGGGAAATAGGCTCATTTTACAACTCCCCCAGAGTTAAACAGTTTTACCGTTTTCAAATCCAGCCGTACTCCGGGTCTGACGGTACCACTTTTAGCATAGCTTAGCATAGATCATTGATTCTGATGGGTCCAGTAGCATTTCTTTCAAAATGACCAACGAGTTTCAATATTTTTCCTATTTAAAACTTGACTCTTCTGTGTTTCAACCGTGTACTAAGATCGACGGAAAATGAAAAGTTGCGATTTTCCAAGCCTATATGGCTAGGAACTACTCTTATTCCGGCTTAAGAATCAAGGAACTGTGCGGCCGGACCATGGGTGCAGCAGCGTAATGATATGACGAAGCACTTGCCGTCAACAAACCAACGTGACAACCTGCTTGCACAGGGAGCGTGCCTTGTAGCATGGAGACATTTGTGAGAGACGATTTAGATGACATTTACTTTGGTGCTGATCCCGAACCGTATTTATTTGGAAACCTAATTTGCCGCCTAAAAACTACTACGGCTGGGGAAAAAAATCGATTCTTAGATGCATCGCGATGCGGACGTGGACGATTCTGAATCGATTCACAAATGCCAAAAATAGATTTAAAAAAAAAAAAAAAAAAAAAAAAAAAAAATCGATAATAACGTAATATTGACGGACCGCAAAAGACGGAACTCTGAAGCGTGGAAACAATATTGTCAAAGCTTCCACCTGGCTCGGAAAGGGCAAAGTGCATTACACAATCAATCGCAACTTTTATTGCCAAGGATTTGCATCCAGTCGTTGAGAACCAGGGCTTTTGCGCTACAGTATGTTGCACACTTTGGAGCCGAGATACAACGTCCCATCTCGGAGATATTTTACAGACACAGCGATCCCCACACTCTACAACAAGACCAAAACCGAAGTCATGGAACCACTGAAGAAAGCGGGGAGGATAGCTGTAACATGATGCGTGGACATCCGTATTTTATGTTAATAGAGATTTAGAATATGTTGAAGTTTGTTATAATTTGGTATTGTTGTGATTTTTACTGTAGTGAATTTACTGTTGTGAAATGGAAAATCAATAATCGAGAATCGTTAATAATCGAAAATCGACTGTAATCGAATCGGGACTTCAATAATCGTAATCGAATCGAATCGGGAAATCAGACAGATTAACCACCCCTAAAAACTACACAAACTTAGTCCCGGTCATGTTGGAAGTTACCGAGCTGGGGACTATTTTCAGGTGCTTCGTCATATCATTACGCCTGCACCCATGGTACGGCCGCACAGTTCCTTGATTCTTACGTCGGAATGAGAGTAGCTCCTAGCCATATAGGCTTGGAAAATCGCAACTTTTAATTTTCCGTCGATCTTAGTACACGGTTTAACTACAGAAGAGTCAAGTTTTAAATAGGAAAAATATTGAAACTCGTTGGTCATTTTGAAAGAAATGCTACTGGACCCATCAGAATCAATGATCTATGCTAAGCTATGCTAAAAGTGGTACCGTCAGAACCGGAGTTCGGCTGAATGGATTTGAAAACGGTAAAACTGTTGAACTTTGGGTGGAGTTGTAAAATGAGCCTATTTCCAAAAAAAGTGGAGTATCCCTTTAACAAATGATTGACATTTAGTATAAATGTAGCATGAGGTCGTGTAGATTCAGAGAATGCGTCCTCTGAGGAAGTGTAATCTCACCAGTGTGTGTGTTCCTCCTGCAGACGTGCCGGCCTGGCTGAAGAGTCTCCGTCTGCATAAATACGCCTCGCTGTTTTCTCAGATGACGTATGAAGAGATGATGATTCTCACAGAGAAACACCTGGAGTCGCAGGTGAGCTCCGCCCACATCATCACCTGATCGGCTCGAAGCCCCGCCCACCTCATGTTCACAATGTTCTGGGGGTTCTGATGCTGTTTAAATCACGAGGACGTCGATCAGTTTATGTGCCATTCGCTCTGCCCCTTCATCACTCTCTCTGTGTCTTCCAGAACGTGACGAAGGGAGCGCGGCACAAGATCGCTCTGAGCATACAGAAGCTCCGCGAGCGACAGAGCGTCCTGAAGTCTCTTGAGAAGGTGAGGGATCCAGCAAGAGATCTGGGTTTGCGCTCCGCATTTGTGCTCGTCATTGAACGTGTGGTTGATTGCAGGATATTCTGGAAGGCGGGAACGTTCGGAATGCGTTGCAAGAGCTTCAGCAGATCATCATCACGCCAATCAAGGTCTATGCCCCGCCCACTGCGGCCCAGAAGGAGGTGGAGCCTGGAGTTACACCTGTCGATAAAGCAGCCAATCCCGGCGAAGAGAAGGAACCCGAGGGCTTCCCGACCCACAATCCTCCGGCGTGTGACGGAGAGTCCTCGACCGCACCCATCTCTGACGGGGACATCGCGGGGCAGCTCACGCGTGTGATGGGGAAAGGTACACACACACACACACACACACACACACACACACACACACACACACACACCATCATCTTTGTGAGGACTCTCCATAGGCGTAATGGTTTTTATACTGTACAAACTGTATACACTGCCCCTATCCTTAAACCTGCCCATCTCTCTCACACACACACACACACACACACACACACACACTGCCTCTATCCCTAAACCTGGTCATCACAGGAAACATTCTGCATTTTTAAATTTTTAATAAAACATATTTTTTTTATGTTTTTTAAGCTATTTTAATTACAAGGACTCATGAAATGTCCTCATAAATTTTAAGTTGTAATACCAGTGTAATACACATGTCAATATACAAATTTGTGTCCTAAATAAACCACATAAACAAGAACACACACACACACACACACAGTTCAGGTTCACTGCGCTCAAAAAATTGCATTTTATATATGCATATTATATTATAATTTTTACTTGTTTTATGTTCTAGACGTATGTAAACCTTATTTATATTTTATTGTTCTCACAATTAACAAATTCAAGCTGATTATTAGCAATTTGAGTAAATAGTAAAAAAGAAATATATATATATATATGTGTATGTCTATGTATGTATATGTGTATATATATTATACAAATATATATATATATATATATATATATTTTAATTATTATTATTGAAAAAATATATAATGGATGCAAATACCTAATTATAAACTGTGCCATGATGCATTTTTTTAGTGTATAGACTATTGATGAATCTTTTATTTGAAACATGTTCTTAATTTGTGTCTTTATTTTTATTACAGTGCTCATGTTCATGCGCTCAAAAATGTGCATTTTATTATATATTATTAATTTCTTATGCGTTTTAATTACAGTTTGTTTTAACAAACTACTAAAATTATGACGCATATTTGACAGTCGTACATAAATGAAACCAGCGAGAATGAGATTTGAGTAAATCTGAATGTTTTTTTAAATGCACTATATATATATATATATATATATATTAGCGATTTTAACTTAATCTAGACATAATTAAACCTTGCTTATACTTTTGTGTTCACAATTAACCAATTCATGCAGATTATAAGGAATTTTAGTAAATTGAAAAAAAAAAAATATATATATATAACAAATGGATGCAAATACTTAATTATAAACTGTGCCATGATGCATTTTTTTAGTGTGTAGACTTTAGTGTTTTATTTGAAACATGTTCTTAATTTGTGTCTATTTTTATTTGTTTAGGTTCTTGTAATTTATTCTTCTTTTGTTGTTAACTTTAATAGTTACTTTAAAAAGCTTTACTTGATGTATGAATATATTTAGGCTGGTGTTATGAATCCTTATTGAAGGACCGTAAAACATTTTAAATGGTTGATTAAATACCACGGTCGATTTTACTGTAAATAAACGCCCATCTTAACATGTTACGATGAAAATAACAGCGTTATCTAAAACTAAAGTTGAATATAAATAAATGAAATGGTTGAAATGTCCTTGAAAGTCTTGTAATTTCATTTTACAGTGTCTGTACAAACCCTGTGTTCAGCATATTATGATTATTATGATCATGCTTTCTGATTTATCAATATGAATATTGAGCATGGTGGGGTTTGACTGGGAGTGTGTGTGTGTGTGTGTTCAGTCTGTACGCAGCTGCTGGTGTCGAGGCCGGATGAGGAGAACATCAGCTGTTACCTGCAGCTCATAGAGAAATGTCTCACACACGAGGTGAGACGCGTCACACACACCGTCACACACATCGTCACACTTGCTTTAGTTCAATTCTTTTCACAATACACAGCGTTTCAAAGCAGCTTTAAAGAAAATGCCACACGTTATGTTGTGTTGTGTTTAGTGTGTTCTAGGGGTGTAACGATATATCAATATATTGCAACAATATGTATCGTGACTAGTGATAATGTATTATTGTGGATAGTTCACACAAAATAAATATTACTGTGTGAGAAAGGTTTAGTGTCAGTACTATATGAAACTACTATATATAATAAATAATAATGCAATGGGGGGATACGTGTGTGTCCTGATAAAGCCAAATGTCTGATGTTACCAGTAAAAAGTGGCCGACATTATTTTAAATGTATCTAGTTGTTAAAAGAGTAAAGCATATTCGTCTAAAATAATCCTGTATTTTCAGAATCATGAATATTGTTATTCTGGCGTCTCTATTGTCCTGAATTGGGTTTCTAGCACTAGATCCAATCCTATTCATTTACACACACAATGTAATATCAAGTTTAGCATTATAATCAATAAATTTTTTGTTAACCTTTTATCATGTGTCTTATAGTATCGCAATAATATGGTATTGTGAGTTCTGTGTCGTGATATCTATTGGATCGTGACGCGAGGGCATCGTCACACCGCTAGTGTGTCCTGTGCTTCATTCGTGTTGTGTAGTAATGAGTGTGTGTCTGTCAGGCGTTCACAGAGACGCAGAAGAAGCGGCTGTTATCGTGGAAACAGCAGGTGCTGAAGTTGCTCCGCCTCTTCCCGCGGAAGACCATGATGGACAGCGGCGTGTACCGGAGAGGGTGCGTGTGCTAGCGGTCCGCTCGCGTCTCTCTTAGGGCTGCACGAGTAATCGCAATGACACCGCACGCGATTTGGCAAAGGCTGCGATTATTTAATGCTCAGTTTGTCAGTGCAGCGGCTGATCGGCATTAAACGCTGCTCCATCTGAACACCAGAGGGCATCACACACACACACACACACACACACACACACCACCACATACACACACACCACCACACACACACACACCACATATCTCTCTGAACAACAGAGGGCGTCTCACACACACACACACACACACACACACACACACACACACTCACACACACCACATATCACTCTGAACACCAGAGGGTGTCTCACACACACACACACACACACCACATATCTCTCTGAACACTAGAGGGTGTCTCACACACACACACACACACACACACACACACACACCACATATCTCTCTGAACACCAGAGGGCGTCTCAAACACACACACACACACACCACATATCCATCTGAACACCAAAGGGTGTCTCACACACACACACACACACACACACACACCACACCACATATCACTCTGAACACCAGAGGGTGTCTCTCACACACACACACCACATATCTCTCTGAACACCAGAGGGCGTCTCACACACACACCACATATCCATCTGAACACCAGAGGGCGTCTCACACACACACACCACATATCCATCTGAACACCAAAGGGTGTCTCACACACACACACACACACACACACACACCACACCACATATCACTCTGAACACCAGAGGGTGTCTCTCACACACACACACCACATATCTCTCTGAACACCAGAGGGCGTCTCACACACACACCACATATCTCTCTGAACACCAGAGGGCGTCTCACACACACACCACATATCTCTCTGAACACCAGAGGGCGTCTCACACACACACCACATATCTCTCTGAACACCAGAGGGCGTCTCACACACACACACCACATATCCATCTGAACACCAGAGGGCGTCTCACACACACACACACACACACACACCACATATCACTCTGAACACCAGAGGGTGTCTCTCACACACACACACCACATATCTCTCTGAACACCAAAGGGTGCCTCACACACACACACACGCGCACACACACACACACACACACCACATATCTCTCTGAACACCAGAGGGCGTTTTCTCTCTCACACACACACACACCACATATCTCTCTGAACACCAGAGGGCGTCTCACACACACACACACACACACACACACACACACACACACACACACACCACATATCTCTCTGAACACCAGAGGGTGTCACACACACACACCACATATCTCTCTGAACACCAGAGGGCGTTTTCTCTCACACACACACACACCACATATCCCTCTGAACACCAGAGGGCGTCTCACACACACACACACACACACACACACACACACACACCACATATCTCTCTGAACACCAGAGGGTGTCACACACACACACACACACACACCACATATCTCTCTGAACACCAGAGGGCGTTTTCTCTCTCACACACACACACCACATATCCCTCTGAACACATCATCTCACAGAAGGAGGAGCTCACCTTGTAATGAAGTGAGATTGGAGTAAAAGCATGTTATTAAATGTTGTCTTGTTGGACAAGAAGTTCACAAATGCTTCTCATGTCTGGAAAGATGTTTGACGCGTATGTGTTGCTTTTTCAAATGTACGTTATAAGCGACTCAAACTCGCAGTGCTTTCAGAGTGAGCCGCGTTTACTGAGCCGTACATCACTGACAAGCTGCACATAAAAAACAATCACAGCCTTTGCCATTTCATAATCGTGATGAGCCAAATCAGTTTAAGTGTGATAATCGTGCAGCCCTAGTCTCTCTGCCGCGCCGCGCTCACCCTCGCTAATGAATCGTGTGTTTGCGCAGGTGGCCGGCGTACGGCTCCAACTCTCTGCCCACAGCTGGATCTGTGAGCGCGGGTTTGGGCAGACGTGGGCAGAGGCCGTTCCCGATGCCCGCGCGAGGAGCTCCGCCTCCCGGACGCATGGGCCTGATGACTGCCGGCGGTCTGACCGGAGCGTCACCGCGACACGCGCTCGCTAACCCCGCGGCCGTCAGCGCACAGGGCCGACAGGTCAGTCACACACCACAGAGTCAGGCCTCGTCCACACTATCACGGTTTCGTTTGAAAGTGTAATAATTGAAGTGAAAGTTGAAATAGTTTAAATGGATCGGTTTGTTGAGGCTTTAGGCGACACTACAGGACTAGCTGAACTTAGGCTGTGATTGGTGTGTTTCAGAACCTGTGGTTCGGGAACCCTGGAGGCAGTAACAGCATGCCGAGCCAGAGCAGAAGTTCTGTGCAGAGGACTCACTCTCTTCCTGTTCACACGTCTCCACAGACCATGCTTCTGTTCCAACAGCAAGGTACTCGCACAGCACCTGATCTCCACACGCTAGTCACACTCGACTTAGACCTTATAAAGACTAGAGCATACCTAACGGGTAATAATGGCCTGGTTTATTTTTTATTTACATGCACAGGTGAACTTCTCGCATATAATAACAGTAATTTCACAACACTTGTGTACACCAATGTTGTTTTCGTCAACGATGACGATAACGCAATTATTTCGTTGACGCACCTTTTTTTTATGACGATAACGTTACGATGACTAGCTAAAAATGGCTCTAAGGTGACTAAAACATGACGAGACGTTTTCTAGTTTTCGTTGACGAGACGAGATGGAACGAAAATGATTATAAGTCTGACGTTCACAATGCATGTCATTTCTGCCTATTTTGCGTGAAATCGTCTGTTTTGAGCTAAAAAAAGTATCACCAATGCCGCATTCTAATCGTTGTTTTGGGTACGCCCACCACCTGCCGCGCACCAGATTCCACACAACAACAACCAGTGTTGCCAGACGTACGATATTTATCGTATTTGTACGATATTTATCGTATTTGTACGATAATTTTGACCTCTGTACGATGTAGTTAAAATCTCCCGGAATCTAGATCGAGCGAGCAAGAGCGTGCATGTGTAGCGCGCGCACAGCAGAGAAAGGGAGCGAGAGACCTTGCGTGTGTGTGCTAGTGTGCGTGTGTGTGCTAGTGTGCGTGTGTGTGCTAGTGTGCGTGTGTGAGTGTGTGTGCCTCACGAAGCGCATGTAAGGACCCAACCAATCGAATTACTCAGAAAGTCTAGTTTATTATGCAAAGGCTTTAAGGTTAACTGTTGTTTTATGAATTGCAACACTTGCTGCAACCTGTCAAACCTAAGCCCATTTCCAATACTTTTTAACCTAAATTAATTTGTTAAAGACTACTTTTTTTTTTTTTTTTTTTTTTTACTAAAATTGACTAAAACCTTTTTGCGTTTTCGTCGACTAAAACTTGACTAAAACTATCAAGTTTATAAGTGACTAAAATGTGACTAAAACTAAAAAGCATTTTCGTCAATAAGACTAAGACTAAAAGGGCTGCCAAAAACAACACTGGTGTACACATGAGTATATTTTTTGGCTGTTGTAAGGCGCTATAAAAATAAAATTTGATTGATTGATTGAGTATATAATATAAATAAATATACAGTATATTTGCCATTTAATCATTAATTCAAGAGATTTGTAAAAAAAAACACAGATTCATCCAGTCATGAAACAAGTGAAGTGTTTATGAGTGAGTCATTGAATCATTTATTCAAGCGATTAAAAAAAAACACAGATTCATCCAGTCATGAAACAAGTGAAGTCAAAGGTTTCATAGACATGGAAGAATCTGTCATTTCTGCAGATGATCACTTGACGTGGGTGTTTGAGTCAAGATTGTCGTCTTGTAACGGCTAATCCTGCAGCTTAAGTATACGTATACCCTAGCGCATGTGTTAAAATATCTACTCCTCACATCATTGATTCCTGCACACGTTCTCTGTTCGCTGTTATTGCTGCATGTGTTGATCTCCGCCGAATACCATGCTCTTGTTTATTGTTCCCAGAATGCCAAGTTCCGGGGACAGATCTGGAGATCAACCCCACGCTGGAGTCTCTGTGCCTCAGCATGACAGAGCATGCCTTAGGAGGTACGGCCAATCACAGCGCAGCACCATCACACAGTACCCAATCACAGGCCTTAAGTCTTAATGTTGTTTTTTTTTAGCTCTTCTAGAACAGGTTTTCATGCTTAAATGTTCATATTTCCTCATATTCTCCATTGTTGCGGCTCCTCTCTTCCCAGTCTGTCAGTAACGCTCTGTTTACTTCCTGTCTCTATGAAGCCCCTCCTCCTGAAAAGCACACAGTGTGTTGTGATTGGTTGAGCGCTTTGAGTTTGTTTTGGAAATGTCCCGCCCCTTACAAGTTTCAAAACACTACTAACTAACTCAACCAGGCCCCGCCCCTTTATTCTGCGCATTAATTATTATAATGAGGAATATTGTGATGTGTTTGGAAGAAACTAGTCTCTCTCTATTGTTCTGTATATCCGAGTGAAACTCTTCTCAAACAAGAGCAAATGTGGACGGGGCTTGATGTTGTCCGTGGGGAATTGATTGGATGGTTGTGGTTTGCTATTGGTGGATCTCATGTGAGTGACAGGTTGCCCCGCCCACATCATAGTTATTCTGATTCGAGATTACATGAATTTAAAGTCCATCTGTAGTCGATAGTTGTGTTCCTTAAACTCATCTTTGATCACCAAAATGACTTGTTTTATATAAATAATTCAAAATATCATGAATGTAACTCGACACCCTCACCTTATTTAGTATGCGCGCCGCGGCTCTATGAATATGCAAATGAGCCCCGCCTCCACTCACTCACTCACTCAGAGATCCACTGGTGGACGATCACACGTTGATCTGATTGGTTACAAGGTAGTGTGTGACGTCAGAAACACCAGCGATTTCAAAGCGTGTTTTTGAGACTGTCTTTGGTTCACTGCAGTTTTAAGCAGAAAATACTCAGCAATGCTGTCGACTTATGAACTTACACATGATTGTTTTATTAAAGCACATTAAAAACACCACATAGACACATAAACAACATTAAAAGCTGGATTTACTCCACAGGATTCGACTTTAACACAGTAATGATTTGATAATGATAATGATAATAATGATGTGCACCTGTAAATCATTTAGAATAAACACTGCAATATCCATCAAATATTCCCAGTTTTGATTTCATGCTCACTTGAGTGTGTTTATTTCTCTGTCTGCAGACGGGATGGACAGAACCTCGACGATATGAGCATCAAGCCAGTGGAAGAGCTGAACGTTGACGACTTCTTCTTCTTCTTCTTCTTCTTCTTCTCGTTCACCGAGTCGTTCGGCCGGTGCTCCAGTAGCCCAGCACACACACTCAAACAACACGAGTCACTACAGATCACACACAAACTAACTGTGCATATGTTCTCTAATATTTTTCTACTTTATTGTACTTAACTAAGTTTATTATAAAGGAAATACAGAAGAACTATTATATTACGGAAAGGGAGAGCAGGAAGACGAGCGATCTGATTGGCTGGAGGAGGAGCGTGACCGCGAGGAACGGTGCTCATGGGTTTTTCTAAAGGGCTTCGGGCCTGAGCCGGCCGTTCATCTAGATGTCGTTTACATTCTGTGTCCATTCGCCCTGCATGACCTCTGACCTCCACGACGGACTTCCTCCTGCGTTTATGTGTTGATGATCTCACGCGTCCCTCATTCCCGTGTGTTTATCCGTTATGATGCGTTCTTATTCCTGTCCGAGGTACAAGAGGTTTCTTAGCACTTATACGCAAGATGTTTACTACAGCCGTTGCCTCTCGCACGCAGACTTTTGTAAATACGCCGTATAGGAGAAAAAAAAAATCACAATATGAACCGAGAGACTTTATGATCCAAATGATTTTTATACGCAGTGCTATGAAGTGAAGACGCGAGCGAGAGGGGGATTGTGGGAGCCGTCGCTTCGAGAGATCGAGCTGTGCTCGTCATTCGCTGACCGCGTGGCTCCGCCCCCCCCTCTCTCCGTGACTGACAGGGACGTCCACCAATGACAGACTCCGCCTCGTACTGACTGATGCAAAACCCACCAATCAGATTCCATTTCATCTTGATTTCCCCCTCGCCACGAGAGGCCGCTTCAGAGATTCGACCAATCGCAATGGTGCTTCTAAACGGCAGGTTTCTGTTGATTCATTTGTGGCGTGTTTCTCTTTTGAATGGTACCGTCTGTGAAAACCCCATTCAGCCTTATGGAGCATCAGAGCGGTGTGTGTGTGTGTGTGTGTGTGTGTGTTTCTGCTCTCGGTGTCTGTTTTATACGTCTCTCAGCTGCTCTATATCTAGTAAAACTGTATTGACTGAAAACACGCTTGTTTGTTTCATTTCTGTGATGACTCGGTCTGTCGCGTCACTGCCGTGTGTGTGTGTGTGTGTCGGGTCTGATGAAGCCGGTCTAGAACGCGTCCAGGTCACGTCATCACAAAATCAAGAACATACATATTTTTCACATAAATTTTTTTTTTTCTTTGTACTAAAATATAATACTAATCTAAAATATTTTTTTTGGCATATATATATATATGCCAAAAAATATTATTTATATTATTATACATTACAAATATAAAAAATATTTTTCACAAAGTATATAGTCTATAATGTATATTGATATAAATATATATTTTATAATATATATATATACTTTGTGAAAAAATATCTTGTATTATAAAAAATGTCTTTTTTTTATATATATGAAATAAAAAATTATATTAGAAATATATGAACTTTTTCACATTTATATATATGTAAAATTTCATACATTTCTAATATAATTTCTTATTTAATATATATAAAAAAATGCAAGAAATATTTTTACAAAATACTATTTTAATAATATTAATATTAATTCATGAAAATCCTATTTTGAAAATCATATTTTTGAAAATCATATTTTTTCACAAAGTATATATATATATATATATACACTTTGTGGAAAATATTTGTTATATATTATTTTAATTATTTCTTTCATTTTATTTATATATATATACATTTTCATGACATTCAAGCACATTTCCCAAATACTGTAGAGCCAAAAAAATGATATAACTCAAGTACGATTAATATACAACATAATTTATGCTGATTTTAATTTTAAAAATTGTCCTGAGATGTTTTCATTATAACCGTGGTGAGAGTGATAAATATGAGTGTTTGTGGTGGGTGTGACCCAGACCCGTTCGGCTGGGCAGCGCATCAGACAGATCTGTTTCCTGTTGAGACAGGAAGTGTGTGTGTCGTGTTCATCTGTCTGAGTTCACTCAGGATCTCATCACACTATGCAAGTGCTTTGGATATATCCGTGTTTCTCCCTCAGTCATGTTCATCAGCACACGAGCGGAGAGGCAGATTGAGAATGTGGATGAGAGTGTTTCCTGATGGAGACCGAACCGATGTAGGAGTCCGCCGTCTCGTGTGTGTGTGTGTCTGATGTTGTGTGTGTGTGTGTGTGTGTCGTGAACAGCCTGGTGCTGCTCATCCTTCAGCTCTCGGTCTCGGTCGACTGTGTTCAGTCATGCGGGGTCAGGAACCCTGAGGGGAACGCTGGAAACATGGAGAAGCTTTAATGGAGGGAATCATTCCAAAGATGTGGGACTGTCCTCTGCTTTACCTGTGTGTGTGTGTGTGTGTGTGTGTGTGTGTGTGTGTGTGTGTGTGTGTGTGTGTGTGTGTGTGTGTGTGTGTGTGTGTGTGTGTGTGTGTGTGTGTGTGTGTCAGTGAGTGAGTGAGTGAGTGAGTGAGTCAGTGAGTGAGTGAGTCAGTGAGTGAGTCAGTCAGTCAGTGAGTGAGTCAGTGAGTGAGTGAGTGACTGAGTGAGTCAGTGAGTGAGTGAGTGAGTGACTGAGTGAGTGAGTGAGTCAGTGACTGAGTGAGTCAGTGACTGAGTGAGTCAGTGAGTGAGTGAGTCAGTGACTGAGTGAGTCAGTGAGTGAGTGAGTCAGTGAGTGAGTCAGTGAGTGAGTGAGTGAGTGAGTGAGTGAGTCAGTGAGTCAGTGAGTGAGTGAGTCAGTGACTGAGTGAGTCAGTGACTGAGTGAGTCAGTGACTGAGTGAGTCAGTGACTGACTGAGTGAGTCAGTGACTGACTGAGTGAGTCAGTGAGTGTCTGAGAGAGAGAGAGTGAGTGTGTGTGTGTGTGAGTGAGAGAGTGTCTGTGTGTCTGTCTCTTTGTGTGTGTGTGTGTGTGTGTGTGTGTGTGTGTGTGTGTGTGTGTGTGTGTGTGTGTGTGTGTCATGCGCTGAGACCTCCGACTGTGAGCCTCGGTACAGGCCGTCTGCTGGGCAACTACTTGAGATCAGACACATGAAAGGCGCTTGGCATGAGATATTATTATTATTATTAATATTATTATTATTATTATTACTGACATCTGGAGTGATGGGACTTGTGTGTGTTGCTCTGTTTGGTTCAATTCTTCTAATATCTTTGTCATGCTTCTTACCTGAATGGACATCAGAATGGTAATAAATTGTTCATGTTTTGCAATTACTGAAGTGTTGTGTGACTCCTTTCTTTCAGCGGTGAAATATTTAGGTCATATG
Organism: Phoxinus dragarum; assembly: GCA_033366665.1. Lineage (NCBI taxonomy): Eukaryota > Metazoa > Chordata > Actinopteri > Cypriniformes > Leuciscidae > Phoxinus > Phoxinus dragarum. The sequence goes on along the minus strand of JARPMJ010000608.1, from coordinate 145,101 downwards.
TTGTATTTAACATATGTATTTTCAGTCAGTACGATGTATGTGTGTGTGTGTGAGTGAGTGTCTGTTTTTGAGAGAGAGAGAGAGAGAGAGAGAGAGTGTGTGTGTGTGTGTGTGTATGTATGTATGTGTGTCTGAGTTTACATTAATTTTTCCCTTCGCTGAGAACTAAATAATCTCTCCAAACAGCCATGAGCGCGCAGACGGACACGCGCACGGGCTTTATCTGAGCGCTGGCTGGCACGCAGCGGGAGCGCGCATAGCTCACCATGTCCTCCAGGTGGATTTTCCTGTAGTCTCACACCACAAACACACACACACCACAAACAGACGTGATCAAGTCATTTTAATCTTCATCATCACCTTCATCTCTTCTGCTCTGCGCGCGCCCGTGCGTGTGTGTGTGTGTATGATGCGTGTGTTGACGTTCTGGACGGCGGTGTGTGTTCTCTATGCAGGAGGTGAGTAGAAATATACATTAAACTGTTGAAAATGTTCCGTTTATTTCCTGTAGGTGTGACGGATCGTTTGGATGCAGATCTGAGGTGATATTTTGGATGTAAACGTTATAATTCACAGCTGACGAATCGTGTTACATAATATCCTATAGGCTACTGTTGAATTTCTACATAAAACACCGCAGTTGAGTTCATTAGTGTTGAAGTGGCAGGTTTGAGCTCATCAGGTGAGACAGGAATAGCTGTTCTGCGGTAATCTGCAGGATTATTTGCCCTCCCGGCAGGTAACACGAGCCGCGGGCGCGCGCACGTGCTCATGTAGGGCTGCATCACACAGATGGCCATTTAAAAACAAATCATTGCTAAATAGTGTTTGACTCAAAATGTCGGAATTATAACATAGGATACTACATATTTATGACATAAATTTGAAATTAACATGCTGTCATTTTAAAAATCGAAATTATGATGGGGAAAAGCGAAATTTTGACTTAAAAAGTTGAAATTATGACAGTCAAATTTTAAGTTATGATTAACAAACGCATTATATATGGTGGAACTGGTCTTACATATTTTACTTGAAGATGAACTCTTAATAAACGCTATAATGACGACGATTAACTTGTTAATGAAACAATGGTCACCAGAGGGCAATATAAGCCAATAAACACAAGAGGACACATTAATATTCATGTCATATTAATTAGCCTCTTCATTATGAATTCCTGATGAATGTTAAGTGACAAGAATCGGGTTTAATCATGAGCAATTTATGTTTTGACCTTGTAATGTTTAATAATTTAGTCCACTTAAACCCCTCCCCTTCAGCTCAGACCCGCCTCCATTTATGATAGCCACGCCTCCATTTATGATAGCCACGCCTACATATCAACATTCATCCCGTTGCACAGAACCAAAAGTTTTTTTCCAGTTCGATATTCCGTTATGATTGTTTTGATTAATGGTTTCTTTCTGTATTTCTGCTCTATACAGTGAGATGTCTCCCTCTGCCAGACGAGCAGGTCAGAGACATCATGTTCCTCTCTTCTGTGTGTGTGTGTGTGTGTGTACTAACGCGTGTGTTTGTGTTTACACTAGCGCGCGGCTGACTGCGACCCGGTGAGTGACGGCTGTGACCGACAGAAGACGGGTGTGTATAACTAGTCAGTGTGTGTTCTCTGAATGTGTTCAACTGGTTGGTCTAGATCCCAGCCAACAGGGAACGTTCTCAGAACGTTTGGGCAAGGTTATTTATAAGTTATACAAACGTTATGCCAGTAACGTTAATAGAAAAATTCGTTCAAAGTTATCTGGTATTTACTGTTCTGAAACCATGACAACATAAGCACAAAAATGAAAATGAAGATATATAAAAAAATATTTCAGAACGTTGAAAAGTAACGTTCCCATAATGTTTGAAGAATGATAAGGGAATTCCTTTAACATTCGCATAACGTTTTTGTATTTCGAACTTACAGAGAACATTCATAAGTTTATGAGAACGTTAGCAAACCGTTATTGGAATATATTTTTTGTTAGTTATGAAATGAGGCTGGTTTATGGTCATTATGATATATATGGACGCAAATATATCATGGCTTAAATATCCAGAACATTTTAAAAACAGGTTATGCACAAGATAAAAAATTTTATCTCGTCTGGAAGTAGTTTGTTTTAATTGTGTATTTCATTTTTTTTTACAACACAACAAAATTATGGAAGCTTCTTTCTGCAACTGAATAAACAATTAAAAAGCTAATAGTGACTTTTATTCTCACAATTTTGACTTTTTTTTCTTGCAATTCTTTACTTTTTTTCTCACAATTCCGTGAAAAAAGTCAGATTTGCAAGATAAAAAGTTGCAAGTATCTTTTAAATAGTTTTATTCCGTGGATAAGTTTCCATACGAACATTTAAAAAAAATAGGTTATGTTTGTTTTAATTGTCTATTTTTTAAATTTTTATAACAGAACTGTGTTGAAACTTATGGAAGCTTGTTTCCGCCACTAAATAAAAAAATTAATATGTTAATTTCAACTTTTATTCTCACAATTCTTTACTTTTTTTTGTTGCAATTGCAAGTTATAAAGTCAGAATTGCAAGATAAAAAGTTGCAATTATCTTTTAAATAGTTTTATGCCGTGGCGGAAACAAGCTTCCTTACGAACCTGAATGACTTTCTTTCTACTGTTGAACATTAAAGAAGATCTTTTGAAGAACGTTTCGGAACTAAATATCATTGGAGAACGTTGACTCAGTGATTCTGTGCTGGATTTGTTCACAGACGATGCTCTGAACGCTCATGAGAGACACGAGGGTCTGCTGAGAGAATTACAGGAGCTCGCAGAACACGGTCAGAAAACACAACTATCCTCTGCTCGTTTAAAGTCCCCCTGTAGTCGATCATTTTATCCCTTAAAACTCGTCTTTGATCACCAAAATGACATTTAAATGTTTTTTCCTTGAAAAACAATTGAATGCCTTAAAATAGCTTGAATGTAACTCTTGTCTCATTTGGTATTCTATGAATATGCAAATGAGCCCCGCCTCCACTCACTCACTCACTCAGAGATCCACTGGTTGACGATCACACGTTGATCTGATTGGTTACAAGGTAGTGTGTGACGTCAGAAACACCAGCGATTTCACACCGTGTTTTTGAGACTGTCTTTGGTTCACTGCAGTTTTAAGCAGAAAATACTCAGCAATGCTGTCCACTTATGAACTTACACATGGTTTGTGTTAAAGCAGATTAAAAACACCACATAGACACATAAACAACATTAAAAACTTGATCAATCATCAGTGGAAAAACGGTGTGTGAGTGAGTGAGTGAGTGAATGATTGAGTCAGTGAGTGAGTGAATGATTGAGTCAGTGAGGGAGTGAGCCAGTGAGTGAGTGAGTGAGTCAGTGAGTCAGTGAGTGAGTGAGTGAGTGAGTGAGTGAGTCAGTGAGTGAGTTTGTTTGTGCGAGTGAGTGAGTGAGTAAGTGAGTGAGTGTGTTTGTGCCAGTGAGTCATTGAGTGAGTGTGTTTGTGCGAGTGAGTCAGTGAGTGAGTGAGTGAGTGAGTCAGTGAGTGAGTGAGTGAGTGAGTGAGTCAGTGAGTGAGTGAGTGAGTCAGTGAGTGAGTCAGTGAGTGAGTGAGTCAGTGAGTGAGTGAGTCATTGAGTCAGTGAGTGAGTCAGTGAGTGAGTGAGTGAGTGAGTGAGTGAGTGAGTGAGTCAGTCAGTGAGTGAGTGAGTGAGTCAGTGAGTGAGTTTGTGAGTGTGTTTGTGCCAGTGAGTCATTGAGTCAGTGAGTGAGTGTGTTTGTGCGAGTGAGTCAGTGAGTGAGTTTGTGAGTGAGTGTGTTTGTGCCAGTGAGTCATTGAGTCAGTGAGTGAGTGAGTGAGTGAGTGTGTTTGTGTGAGTGAGTGAGTGAGTGAGTGAGTGTGTTTGTGCCAGTGAGTCGGTGAGTGAGTGAGTCGGTGAGTGAGTGAGTCGGTGAGTGAGTGAGTCGGTGAGTCAGTGAGTGAGTGTGAGTGAGTCGGTGATCTGATACATGTGTCTGTTTTTTCTGCAGAGAAAGATAGAGAGAGCAAATACTCTCGCGAGAGAGATGATTATGAGCTCAACGACACATGGGAGGAGGAGGAGGAGGATGATGAGGATGAAGATGAGGAGGGAGCGACGAAGAACGAGCGAGACCTGGATGAGCTGCTGCAGGAGGAGATCAAGGCGACGGAGATCCAGAGGAAACAAGACGAGGAGCTGGAGGAGCTGCTGAAGGAGCTGAAGGAGAAACAGCTGGAGAAGAAGCGCACCAAGAGCGAGCAGGACGAGAGGAAGAACGAGCTGGAGCTGATGCTGGAGAAAGAGAAGGTGGAGAAGGAGCTGAAGCAGCTGCGGGCGGAGCAGAAGAACGACACCGCCGGCTGGAGCAGACAGAAGGAGAAGGAGGAGAAACAGGAGGAGCTGCAGGAGCTGATGAGGAAGATGGAGCGCGTGCAGGAGGAGGAGAGTCCCGGGACGAAGGTGAAGGAGCAGAAGCGGGAGATGGAGAACGCCAGCGATGAAGCCACGCGACAGTTCGAGAGAGACGGAGAGGGAGAAGAGGAGGAGCGACAGCATGAGGAGGAGGATGAAGACGAGGTGTGTTTCTGTTGTTGCCGATGTCTATCACAGCTTCACTAGATTCACGATTCACTCGAATAAAACCAAAATCATAATACGGCTTTTCAGAACACAAAGGCAGAGTTAATTAAATGCAGAGGTGGACGGTAACAAAGTACATTTACCTGAGTACTGTAGTTAAGTACACTTTTTGAGTATCTGTACTTTACTTGAGTATTATTTTTTTCTGGAAACTTTTTACTTTAACTTCACTACATTTGAAAAGACAAATATCGTACTTTTTACTCCACTACATTTCTGTCGAGGTCTTTGAGTAGTAACGTCAGTCAGGGGATTGATGTCAGAACCCGATATCAAATTGACGAAGACAAATTGTCGGACAAGCGTTGGATTTTTTAGTTGAAAATGAACCGGGTTCAATGTCTGGTTGACGTCAGGGCGCTATTTGAGGGAACTGTCATGTGGGTGTCCGAAACCATTGTGGACGTCATTGAGTGCCCTTACTCACTGGAACTGTGTTCTAGAAATAAATGTGATATTGATATGAGGGTAGGCAGGCATAGATTAAATAATAATAATAATAATAATAATACATTTTATTTGATGGCGCCTTTCAAGACACCCAAGGACACCTTACAGAAAAAATAAACAAGACAAGCCCAACAATAATATCAATAGTAAAATCAAATGAATATGTACGATCTTGATGCTAAAAACCATTAAGTCCAGTAAGTTGAATTGGAATGATACAATTTATGTAGGATAAGCTAATCTAAAGAGATGTGTTTTAAGTTGTGATTTGAAATGATGGAGAGAGTCCAATTGGCGAATGTGAAGTGGGAGAGAGTTCCAGAGACGTGGGGCAGAGCGGCTGTAGGCTCTAGCCCCCATGGTGCTAAGTCTGAATGTTGGTACAGTTAAAATTTCAGCCGTGGAGGAACGAAGTGTTCGAGAAGGATTATAGGGAAGAAGCAGGTCTGAGAGGTATGAGGGTGCAAGGTCATGGAGGGCTTTGAAGGTAAGCAGCAGAATTTTGTAATTAATCCGGTGAGAAACAGGAAGCCAGTGGAGCTGAATAAGAAGTGGTGTAATATGATCAGTTGATCTGGTGCAGGTGATAATCCGAGCTGCCGAGTTCTGAATGGACTGGAGACGATGGAGAAGTTTACTTGTGGAGCCAATGAGGAGGGCGTTGCAGTAGTCAATGTGGGATGTGATCAGGGCATGAACAAGGACCTGTGTACTGTGTTGGGAGAGGGAAGGGCGGAGTCTAGAGATGTTGCGGAGGTGAAAGTAAGAAGTCCGAGTGATATTGCTGATGTGAGGGCCAAAGGAAAGTGTACTGTCTAGAATGACACCGAGACTTTTGACTTGGGAGGAGGTGGGAATCGGAGAACCATCAACTGACATAGTAAACGGTTGACTTTTGGAGAGTGTGGCCTTTGAACCAATGAGGAGAACCTCACTTTTATTTCCATTTAGTTTGAGAAGATTGATTGACATCCAGTTGTTGATAGCTTGCAGACAGGAGGTGAGAGCGGAGGGGGGAAGAGAGGTGTTAGGTTTTGTGGAGAGATATAATTGTGTATCATCAGCGTAACAATGAAAATGAATCCCAAAGGAACGGAGAATGTTGCCTAGAGGTAATATATAAATGATAAAAAGCAGTGGTCCCAGCACTGAGCCCTGAGGAACACCATGGGTGACTGTTGTAGATTTTGTAGATTCAGACTGTTGTAGATTCAGATGCATAAGATACTGTGAGTATTACATACAACAATGCAACAATAACAAAAAAATGCATTGACGTTTACTTTTTACCTTTGAAATGTAAGTACTTTTAAAAACGAGTACTTCTGTACTTTTACTTAAGTAAAAGTGCGGTTTTCGTCCTGGTCGTGAAACACTGGACCAGCTCTATACCCTCTCCAGGGTGCTGGAGGGTTGAGGTGCTCTGGGAGAATGAGGTCCGGGGCCCTTTGCTAAGGGCTGTCAAGGAGCTTGGTTCGCATTGCCGGCAGTAAGTCAGACTTGTTCCCGGTGCATGTTGGACTCCGGCAGGGCTGCCCTTTGTCACCGGTTCTGTTCATAATTGTTATGGACAGAATTTCTAGGTGCAGGGGCCGGAGGGTGTCAGGTTCGGGGACCACACGATTTCGTCTCTGCTCTTAGCAGATGATGTTGTCGTGTTGGCCCCTTCAGACCAGGACCTTCAGCATGCACTGGGACGGTTTGCAGCCGAGTGTGAAGCGGCTGGGATGAGAATCAGCACCTCCAAATCCGAGGCCATGGTCCTCAGTCGTAGAAGGGTGGCGTGCCCACTTCAGGTTGGTGGAGAGTTTCCTGCCTCAAGTGGAGGAGTTCAAGTATCTTGGGGTCTTGTTCACGAGTGAGGGAAGGATGGAACGGGAGATTGACAGACGGATCGGTGCAGCTTCTGCAGTAATGCGGTCGATGTACCGGTCTGTCGTGGTGAAGAAAGAGCTGAGCCGCAAGGCGAAGCTCTCGATTTACCGGTCAATCTACGTTCCTACTCTCACCTATGGTCATGAGCTTTGGGTCATGACCGAAAGGACAAGATCCCGGATACAGGCAGCCGGAATGAGCTTTCTCCGCAGGGTGGCTGGGCGATCCCTTAGAGATAGGGTGAGGAGCTCGGTCACTCGGGAGGAGCACAGAGTAGAGCCGCTGCTCCTCCACATCGAGAGGGGTCAGCTGAGGTGGCTCGGGCATCGGCTCCGGATGCCTCCCGGACGCCTTCCCGAGGAGGTTTTCCGGGCGCATCCCACCGGGAGGAGACCCCGGGGAAGACCTAGGACACGCTGGAGGGATTATGTATCTCGGCTGGCCTGGGAACGCCTCGGTGTCCCCCCGGAAGAGCTGGAGGAAGTGGCTAGGGAAAGGGAAGTCTGGGCATCTCTGCTTAGACTGCTGCCCCCGCGACCCGGCCCCGATAAGCGGAAGAAGATGGATGGATGGATGATGGATGGATGGATGGATGATGGATGGATGGATGGATAAAATTGGTCTTTACATCTTTTACTTGTAACAGAGTAATATTTGACCAGTAGTATCTGTACTTTCACTCAAATAAGTAAGTTGTGTACTTTGTCCACCTCTGATTAAATGAATATATACTGTATATGCGCTGTGCTCGTTCACACGCCGGTGTTTTCAGCGACTCTATTCACAGCAAATGCCATAGAAATCAAGACAGGCATACATAAAATTATTGTTCTTAAATGTTAGTGAAATATTACAGTACTAATATTTCTTATTTAGATTAATATTTTTATTTAGTAATAAGTCTCTTCTGCTGCATTTTTTAAAATCGAAAATACAGTACAAATTGTGAAATATGATTGTAATTTGAAACATCTGTGTTCTATGTAAATATATAGTATAGTGTAATTTATTACTGTGATCAAAACTGAATTTTCAGCATCATTACTCCAGTCGTCAGTGTCACATGATCCTTCAGAAATCAGTATAATATGATGATCTGATGCTCATTTATGATTATTCTCAATGATAAAACAGCTTCATATTTTTGTGGAAAAATAACACAAATTAATAAACACTATATAGACTTAATTTAAAAATGAAAAAACTATTAAAAATACACCATAAAAATTACTAAAACTTTACACGAAAACAGAAAGTATAAAAATGAAAACGCGTCTCAATGATACTGAAATAACATTGATTTGAAGGCTATTTCTGATGTAATTATAGCAGTTTTCTTGTTTTCAAAAAAAAAAATTATTAGCAGAAACTGGAAGTATTATATATAAAATAACCATGATTAGTTTTGTGATTTTAAAAGTTTCAAGAATGGTATCTTCTTTCATTTAAAACAAAGTTATTGAGGAGGTGATACGGTCATTTATTATTTATTTATTATTATTATTATTATTATTATATTATACAAGAACTTAATAGATTTTTTTTTTTTACCATTTTAGTTTAGATTAGAATTTGCTTATTTTAATATATTACCAGTAATAATCATTAAAATACCTCTTGCTCATTTTGAGGTCTCGAGGCCCTATGAGAACCTCTGTGTTTTTCCACTAAAAGTTTATTTGGTCATCTTTTATTAAATGCATATAGATGATCTGGATGAAGTGACGTGTGCTGAACTCATGAACTCTCTGTCTCGTTCAGGAGCTGCTGGAAGATCGAAGCGGAGTTGAGGAAAGTTGCAGCGCAACTACACGAACTTCGCAGGGGTTAAACACACCCACACACACACACACAGTCATTATAATAAGATGAAACACTCTGAATAACACATAATTTATGTAACCTCATAGAGGCGGTACATTCGTCAGGCTTCACTATTTTACTGCAGACATTCAGAAATGCAATTCCCATCAGACGAAATCAAACTAAAACGCACAACTTGACGAGCGATACTTCGATCCAAGAGACACTGTTTAGTGCTTATTCAGTCCGGTCACGCATCACAAGCCACGCCCCTAAACCATCACACATGAATATTCATATTTGTCATTTGAATATTTAAACATTCATATCTATATTGTAATGCAATACTTCAGTGAGTGGTACAATTAACTATATAATAAGACAAATGTGCACATATGATGATGAAGTAATAATGTGATTTGTGCTCTTGACTGTTACTGTGTATATATATATTATATATATATATATATATATTATATATATATATATTTAATCTCTGAAACATTCTGCTGTGTTTTATACGCTGATGTGAACATGGCTGAAAACTGTTATGACACACTGAGACTGTTCTGGGAACAGAACACCAGCCACTTCCTGTTGATCACGTAATATTCAGGATATCACAGCTGTGTTTGATTTATAAGACAAATTGCAGAGAACAATCGTGAGTGAGTCAGTGAGTGAGTGAGTGAATCAGTGAGTGAGTGAGTCAGTGAGTGAGTCAGTGAGTCAGTGAGTGAGTGAGTCAGTGAGTGAGTGAGTGAGTGAGTGAGTGAGTGAGTGAGTGAGTGAGTGAGTGAGTGAGCGAGTGATTGAGTGAGTCAGTGAATGAGTGAGTGAGTCAGTGAGTGAGTCAGTGAGTGAGTGAGTCAGTGGGTCATTGAGTGAGTGAGTCAGTGAGTGAGTCAGTGAGTGAGTCAGTGAGTGAGTCAGTGGGTCATTGAGTGAGTGAGTGAGTCAGTGAGTGAGTGAGTGAGTGAGTGAGTCAGTGGGTCATTGAGTGAGTGAGTCAGTGGGTCATTGAGTGAGTGAGTCAGTGGGTCAGTGAGTGAGTGAGTGAGTGAGTCAGTGAGTGAATGAGCGAGTCAGTGATTGAGCGAGTCAGTGAGCGAGTGAGCGAGTGAGTGAGTGAGCGAGTAAGTGAGTGAATGAGTGAATGAGCGAGTCAGTGAGTGAGCGAGTCAGTGAGTGAGTGAGTGAGTGAGTGAGTCAGTGAGTGAGTGAGCGAGTAAGTGAGTGAATGAGCGAGTCAGTGAGTGAGCGAGTCAGTGAGTGAGTGAGTGAGTGAGTGAGCGAGTGAGTGAATGAGCGAGTCAGTGAGTGAGCGAGTCAGTGAGGTGAGTGAGTGAGTGAGTGAGTGAGTGAGTCAGTGAGTGAGTGAGTGAGTGAGTGAGTGAGTGAGTGAGTGAGTCAGTGAGTGAATGAGCGAGTCAGTGATTGAGCGAGTCAGTGAGTGAATGAGCGAGTCAGTGAGTGAGCGAGTCAGTGAGTGAGTGAGTGAGTGAGCGAGCGAGCGAATCAGTGAGTGAGCGAGTCAGTGAGGTGTGTAAGATGTGTGTGTTGGACAGAAAGTGCCAGTGTTCTTTCCCTGCATGTTGCACTTTTTCTGTAAGCAGCCAATGATAGAGGGTCTGATCACACGTATATTGTTGTGATTGATATTATTTAGCTGATTTGAGAAGAAAGAAACCTATGGAAGTGTTTCCGCCACGGAATAAAAAAAAATTAAAAACAGTAATTGCAACTTTTTATTTTACAATTCTGACTGGCAAATTTTTTCTCACAAATTCGTAGTCAGAATTGTGAAATATAAAGTCGCAATTATTTTTTTTAAGCTTCCACAGAATCCAGCAATAAGAGAAAGAGGAGCTAAAGTCCTGTATGTTTGATAAAAACATGAAGCGTTGACCGCAGAATGAATCTAGTTTTGAATGTAACCGATGAGTAGCAGAACATATAAACACAATGCAGTTAAAAGAATAGTTCTGTGTCTTTAATATTTGAATTGATATGGTTTAATAAAGAGCTGTTGACTGAACGCACAGTTGCCTCAGAGTCTTTCTTTGGTGAATGTCAATATAGTCTGTAAGTTACACAGTGTAACTGTATTTAGTGTTGATGTCAAAACATGAAGTAATCTCCAAACAGTCCACAGCTCCTTGACCATGGCAACCGCGGCATCGATTCTGTGAGTGAATCGTTCAGTTTGAATCAAATCCTAAACGACTCTTCAAGTTTCAGTCTATATCCTAATTTAAATAAGAGATGTCATAACACTTTATCAGTGTTTTTTTCTCTCTCTCTCTCTCTCTGGTGTGTGTGGGAGTGAGTGAGTCTCAGGTGTGAGTGTGTGCGTGTGTGTGTGTGTGTGTGTGTGTGTCCTCATCGAGTTCAATGACGCGACTGAATGAAAGAGAAAGTGAAAGTCTTAAATCGCTTATTCACTCTCAACTCGACGCACTTCTCTACACATTCGACCTGCATGATCGTGAATTTTGACGGATTGAGCTGCTAAAGTCACTAAAGTGTGTTTATAAGGATGTCCTCGAGGTACAAACGCGGGATTTGATCGACACATCACCATATTCTCACCTGAGGGCCGATTGTATCAAGTCGGTAAGAGTTCCACCATTTCATAATCCACTACTCCGGTTTTCTTCAAGTATTAAACTATTATTGATGCTTTCAGCTCGTTTTTACTGCACTAATGGCAGCGTTTTGGATAATTTGTTGACAGATTAATTCATTAATAATTGTACGGAATGCATGTGTATTTTAGCCATAATGTTATTTTTTCGGCACTCTTGGAGTCAAGTTGGTGTCAAGTAGTAACATTTAAACGTTAAAAGTAAAACGTTAGAACTAAAATGTTTCAGGAAAACACGTTCCATGATAGATTTATAAATGTTTTGGAACGTTAGTAAAAGACAACGTTGAACGAACATTCTATTAATGTTATGGAATAATGATTGTTAATAACTTTGCAATATCGTTAGCTTCTGAGAACACTACAGTGCAGTGCATGTTGTGTTCATGTGGTGTTGAATGTGTTGGACAGAATATGCCTTCAAAGCCATCACTCAGAGCGGCCTGACCACGGTGGGCATCAGAGGGACGGACTGTGCTGTGGTCGTCACACAGAAGAAAGTTGCGGTAAAAACACACACCTGAGGATCAGGGATGAGAGAGAGAGAGTCTGCGAGTGTGGTTTACTCCTGGACAAGCTTCAAGCGTCTCTGAGTCTTTCTAAACCTGCAGAGATGCTGTGATGCTCTTAAATTACACTGAGCTCAGTGTGTGTGTGTGTGTGTGTGTGTGTGTGTGTGTGTGAGAGAGAGAAAGAGAGAAAAAGAGAGTGTGTGTGTGAGAGAGAGAGAGAGAGAGAGAGAGAGTGTGTGTGTGTGTGAGAGAGAGAGAGTGTGTATGTGTGTGAGAGAGAGAGAGAGAGAGAGAGAGAGAGAGTGTTTGTGTGTGTGTGTGTGTGTGAGAGAGTGTGTGTGTGTGTGTGTGTGTGTGTGTGTGTGTGACAGTGTGAGAGAGCGAGAGAGTGAGTGAGAGTGAGTGAGAGAGAGAGAGTGTGTGTGTGTGTGAGAGAGTGTGTGTGTGTGTGTGTGTGTGTGTGTGTGTGTGTGTGTGTGTGTGACAGTGTGAGAGAGCGAGAGAGTGAGTGAGAGTGTGTGAGAGAGAGAGAGTGAGTGAGAGTGTGTGTGTGAGTGAGTGAGAGAGAGAGAGAGTTTGTGTGTGTGTGTGTGTGTGTGTGAGAGAGAGAGAGTGTGTGTGAGAGAGAGATAGAGAGAGAGTGTGTGTGAGTGAATGAGAGAGAGAGCGTGTGTGTGTGTGTGTGTGTGTGTGTGTGTGTGTGTGTGTGTGTGTGTGTTTAACCGACTCTGTTTCTCGTGTGCAGGACTCACTCCTGGATGCGTCGACAATGACAAACATGTTCCGTCTCACTTCACGGATTGGATGCGTCATGACTGGACATTACGGTGTGTGTGTGTGTGTGTGTGTGTGTGTGTGTGTGTGTGTCTCCTCTCACATGTTATACTGGCATCACATTATGTCAAGTCACTTCATTTCTCCAGCGCTTTATACAACACAGATCGTTTCAAAGCAGCTTCACAGTGAAAATACCAGAATCAATGATGCAAACTTCATCAAATACGAGACAAAGTCACATTCTGCTATAAATCCACTGTGTGGATATTTGCTCAAATAAACGCTAAATGGAAACGTGTGTGTGTGTGTGTGTGTAGCTGACAGCCGTTCTCAGGTTCACCGTGCTCGTGTGGAGGCCGGCGAGTGGAAATATAAGTTCGGTTACGAGATCACGGCGGACATGTTGTGCCGGCGTATGGCGGACCTCTCGCAGGTCTACACGCAGAACGCAGAGATGAGGCCGCTCGGCTGCTGTGAGTGTGTCCGTCCGCACATCAGATGATCGCTCGCTTCTGCAGGGTTTGTGACGCTGTGTGTGTGTTCAGGCATGATGCTGATCGCGATGGACCCTCTGAGGGGACCCGTGCTCTACAAGTGCGACCCGGCCGGGTATTTCTGCGGGTTCAGGGCCACGAGCGTCGGGACCAAACACACGGAGGCCAACAGCTTCCTGGAGAAGAAGCTGAAGAAGCAGCCGGAGCTGACGGTCGACAGGACCGTGGAGGTGTGTGACACGCTAACATGGTGACAGAATCATTCCCAACAGCTTCACGGGGAAGTATCAGAATCAACTAGATGAGTAAAGTTCAGACACAAACTTTGATGTTGGCTTGAAAAGGCTGTATAAAAATGAGAAAGTTTTATAAGCTTTAAATTTTGTGAAGTGGAAAGAGAAGGAAAGAGAGATATTAACATGAAGTAACATGTTTTAACACATTTCTAGCATGATTTAGCATGTTGTTAACATGATTTAACATGTTGCTAGCATGAATTAGCTTATTGTTAACATGTTTTAAACACATTGCTAGCATGTTTTAACATGATTTAACATGTTGCTAGCATGAATAAGCATGTTGTTAACACTTTTTAACACATTGCTAGCATGAATTAGCATGTCGTTAACAAGTTTTAGCACATTGCTAGCATGTTTTTAACATGTTAACATGATTTAACATGTTGCTAGCATGAATTAGCATGTTGTTAACACTTTTTAACACATTGCTAGCGTGAATTAGCATATTGTTAACATGATTTAACACATTGCTAGCATGAATTAGCATATTGATAACATGTTTCAACACATTCCTAGCATGAATTAGCATTTTGCTACCATGATTTAACATGTTATCAAATTGATTTAGCATTTGTTAGCATGTTTTAAAGCTTCTAACGTGATTTGTCACTTCTATCATCACTGCTATCATGAATTAACTTATCATGTTGTATTACATTGCTAACATGATTTTACATGTTAGCATGTTTTAATGTGTTGTTCGCATTAATTAGCATGTTGTTAGCATGAATCAGCATGTTAGTAGTGTGAAAGCATGTTGTTAACATGAATTAGCATGTTGTTAACATGAATTAGCATGTTGCTATCGTAAAAGTTTGTTAGCATGTTTTACGTGAATTGGCATGTTCTTAACATAAATTGGCATGTTACTGGTATGAATTAGCATGTTATTAATATTAACATGTTGGTAGCATGTCCAGCTAGTTGCTAGGCTTTGCCAGTGATAGATATGTTGTGGATGAAGCTTAAATACTCTATTAGAGTTATTGTTTTAAAGTTTTGACCCCCTCAATGTAAGGTAATGGGATTTTTGTATGATTTTTTATCTTCATTTTTAGGAAAACCATAAGTCGGAAACAGTTAGAGAAGATACAGCAACCCGAGTCAGAACAGTGTGAAGGTCTGACCTGAGTTTGGAGGTTATAGAGTTAAACATCTAGGAGGAGATGCTCTCTAAATTTTGGCTCAGAAGAAATTGTTTAAATAGTAGATCAGTATGTGGGCTTTGTCAAGCCAACATAATGATGCAAAACTTCATCAAATATGAAGCGAGTATCCTAGTAAACAGTCGGTTATGTCTTAAAGTCGGCATGAAATCAAAATTGACCCTATTTACTTAGTTAGCGGATATTACTAGTCTTGTGGTAAACAATTAATCCGTGGAAGTTAATACACAGAATTTTTTTTTTTTGCCGTGGTTATCTTTAATCAAAGTCTGAAAAGTTACTTCCGGGTCTGGAATGGTTCTGATGACGTAGGCTTGAGGGCTTGGGTTGCTTAATCGCTTCACCACTCCCCTCAAACCGTTACTCTGCTATGGGCGAGAGATGGAGAGGAGGAGCGCTGAAGTAAAGCCCTGCCCTCTGTTCAATATTCCCTTTCACTCGGAAATGCGTCACAACACTTGAGAAAAGTCGTTTGCAACTTCCGGTTCACGCGGACTTTAAGTGAACGTAAACCGCTGAGAAGGAAACGCATGTGTGTCAGTATCAGTATGTTAGATTGGTGCATTCGCTCTTAAAGTGACAGCAGCCTAATATTCCTGCTGCCGTCTGTTTTTAATGTTAATCAAACAACAAAAGACATAGAAAAAAATCACTCACTGCTCGTAACTGAATAACTTTTATAAGGATTTATACAGTGAGGATTATGTAGTGTTATTTGCTTACTTTATTACAGATCTACCGGAAATACACGAAAAGCACTGTTTATTTAATTTGCATCTTTGTAATGTTATATGTATTTGTGATTTTGCTTAATATAATGCTTTTTTTTTTTTTTTTTTTACTGGCAATTTACTTGTCTTTAGTAATGTTATACATTTATATTAGTTAGGCTAGTAGTTTTAGCTGTGGTATTGAAATTGGAATAGAGAATTAAAAAAGAGGTATCAAAAATTCTGGTGTCATTACTTCCTATTTTTGCTAAAACGGTTTCATGGCTGGTAAAAAATATTAATATTTTAATTTTCTGAACTCACTGGCCATTTGCAGATGTGGCAAAAAGTTATTTCTAGGTCATTTGTTAATATAATATGCTAAAATGTTATGTTCACCGTTTGTCAGCAGTGTGTTGAATATTGTAACTCTCATGTTTGCCTCCTGTCCTCTAGATGGCGATCTCGTGTTTGTCTTCTGTGCTTTCCATGGACCTTCAAAAGCACTGAGCTGGAAGTGGCTGTTGTGAGCAAAGAAAAGCCTAAATTCAGGTACGGAGAGGGAAAGAATGAGTGTCTGACAGCAAACATTCTCAGAGACAACATATGATGTAGTTTAAGAAGAAATATGGCGTTACATTTGTGCCAAAAATGTACTACTTTGTACAAAAACTACTTTGTACAATTAATTTGTGTGTCTATTGTTATTGTTTTATTTGTTTCATGTTTTATGCTTTATAAGTTTATGTTCTGTAATGCGTTTAACAGATATCCAGGTAAACAAACACATTATTTGTTCAATAATGAGATTTCTAAAACTTTGTGATGCATTTATTTTCATTCATTTATGCATTTAGCAGACGCTTTTATCCAATGAAGACTGCTCATATTATCTTTCTGTTCTATAAGTGTGAATGAATCTAGAGTTCATTAGTTTCATCCTCGTGTTTTGTCATAATATTAATTTGTTTTAGAAAGATGATGGGGAAAATGGCAGTCTCCACATTTTTGGCACAAACAGAATGCCATAATTTTAGCAAAAAGCCGTCCAAAAATGACAGATACATTTTTTTAACAAGTACGCAGTGACTGCAGACATTGACAGTCGTATTATTGTATCGTTAGTCGTTGTATACCCCCATTTGTAAGTTGATAAAGGCGTCTGCTAAATGAATAAATGTAAATTTATACAGTTGAAAGCAGTCTTTTTGGCACAAATACACCCTCATAGAGAACATCTGTCTGTGTCTTTCAGGACTTTGTCAGAAAAAGAGATCGAGGGACATCTGATAGCGATCTCGGAGAGAGAATAACCGTCAGGTTTCCACGTTTTTATACAATGAAGCGCCCTTTATCTGGCGTTTTCTCATCATTTCTCAGCTCATAGTTTTACACTGAATTTGATACAGATTGTATTTGGTGTCTGTTACCTGGTGAATGACAAACTCTGTCTATAAACTAGTTGGACAGTCAAATAATTCTCAAATAAACATCATTTTGTCAGTCTAAAACAGCCTCATTGAGTAATATCCACTTTCTGCTTTAAAATATTACATTGATTTCTTTCATTGTGTGCTTTTCTCTTTTCTCCAACTGGTGGCGTCATTTATTCACGGATCGTGACAAAAGTTGCCAGCTGTAAAAGCTCCTATTTGATCACTGGTTTATGTTCCCACCATAACATGCAAATACAAAATGTTTTGTTGATCAAAGAGAATTATAAGAGAAAAGAATATGCTTTGAAAGATTTATTTGGTTGACAGAAGTTGAATAAAAAAAAAAAGCATAAGTATTTTCTGATGTTTACCTTGTGAACCTACTAATCGTACAATCAGACAAATGCTGTAATTCAATAAAACACACGATCAGTGTTCAATAACAACAAGAAACATACAGTATCTACATGTTAACACAAAACAAAATAATGTTAAAATTACAACAGTGTTCAAGAAAGCAACTTGTTTTCCACTGTTGGATGCCACGGTATTATTCAGATATTCAATATTTAGATATTCAGAAATTCAAAGCACTTTGTTTACGGTATTATTCAGATCACTTATTTTTTCCAGAGCTTTTCAAAGTAATACCGTCTCACACCAGAAATTCAAAGCACTTTGTTCAGCGCGCACCATAGTACTTTACTATGGTCTTGGTTGGTTCTTGAATAGAGCACAGTTCAGCTCACTTCTTGTTCCATAGCTTTCCAAAGTGAATACAGTCTCACACCAGAGATCTTTCTGAAATGGTCTTGTCTTGACATCAATGACTTTAAACATTTCATAAGGAGGAATCAGCACTTCTTTCTCATAAGGAAGCCTAGAATATTCAGTCACAACAGCACCTAAACAAGTGTAGATTTCAAAACAAGATTTACTTCCAAAACGCTTTGCTAAGTTACGATTAAGAGAGGAGGATGTAAATGAGCCGAAACGAATGCTTGGAAAAGTAAACCCATTACATCCGAGCTTTTGTACCACGAAAGGTATTAAAGCATTTCTTTTGTTTTTTCCTCAGAATCTCAATCGCTTTTGTTAATAAGCAGCTCTGTGATCCTGCAGAAACAGGAATCATAATCATCACATCATCAGTATTCATGTCTGTAATATTAATACTAGAACACAAGCTTACCTGTCCTAGAGCAGCTAAACTGAGAAGAGCTTCAATGATCAGCAGCATCTTTATTCAGTCAAGTCCCTCAGATAATCTAGTGAAGAACAGATGCTGAAAGACAAGAAACACAACAGAGCTTCACAAATACTACTTTTGTATTACTTCCATAGGAATATGTGCGTAGATTTGCATAATGACCTTGACCTTGTACTTTAACCCATAAACGTACCCGAAAATTGTGTTGTCTGTTTTTGTCAGAAGATCAGAAAGTAATTGACTTTCAGTCAGATGACAACGCTTCTTCAAACAAACAGACGAGGAGGTTGAAGTTGCTTTTTATAACACTAATAATGTGTGTGTGTGTGTGTGTGTATTTTCTGACGAATAACAGCTGAAGTGTGATCTTGTTGCTTTTAGCTCAAGTGAACTGTTGAGCTCATCATAATGCAACTCTTGTGAAGAAGGTCTGTGTGGTTTCACACTGGCTGAAAAAGGCACAAAAACAACCTTTACATGCGCAAGTTATACTTCGAGCAACTCTGACTCTATGAAAGTTTCAGTTGGGAGACACATTCTGAATTAAAAGAAGTCAAGTCAAGTCACCTTCATTTATACAGTGCTTTTAACAATGTACATTGTTCCAAAGCAGCTTTACGTTGATAATGGGAAATTAAAGTAACAGAGAGTGTTTAGGCTTTACAGCAGCTCTAGAATAAAGTTATTGTCCAGCTAAAGTTATTTTGATTGATTCACTTCCGTCGCACAGATCATTAGTTATTAACTTAGGGGCCGCTAACACGACACCGTTCTAACAGAAAACCCCCATGCGCTCCGGCCTGCTCAGTCGCGCAACAACAGCGACCGGTGGCACGAGAACACAAATCTTGAAATAGATTCTAAGACGCAAAGAGTTAAATTGTTTTTAAAAACGTTATCATCTCCGTGCAAACTTCAAAAAGCAGCAAGCACAAGCAGAAGGCACCTGGATCGGAACTGGAACTTTCTGATCTGAAAAAAAGAAAAGAAAGAGCTGAGGTCAGAGAATTGGATCTCTACAAAAGGCGATGGAATTTACGCATCAAAAGCTCGCCAGAGAAACAGAACAAGAACATCAGACAGGAGGTGATTACCTTGCTGGCCAAGATTGCTCCTGGTGTATCCTGGGAAATGGAAGAGGCAATTTCATGTGTAACAAAAAAAGCCCTTAAATTATGGAATCTTCTGAAGGTATTTATTGATGATAACCCCCTTTTTAATATTTTATTTATGGATTTAATTTCTTTTTTTGTTCTTTAGGTTTATGTTGTTTATTTATTCTGTTTGCTGCTATTTGGACTTCTTGGAATTGTATAAATATTTGTTTTTTGTTTTGTTTTTTGTTTTTCAAACATTAAAAAAACATCTTACTCCAGGGGATCTCACTTAATCTTACCCTGTATTTTACAGAGTCTGTGTATGTTTTGATTTGAGATTAATAATATTTTTTTCCGTAGTATTCATATGTTTTTCAGGGACTGATGGTGCGGTTCTGTGATTTATTTTTTCCCTCCAGTCAGAGTAGGTCATGTGCCGAATCCATAAAAACCTGTTAGACTACACACTCTTTTCTGAACACAAAGTTCAGTTCAACTGGAAGTGTTTTCAGACTGTGCCGTGAAGGAGAAAGCATGATACATTAACGAAGAACAAACATCAAAATAGTAAGTACTTTCATGAAATATATCAGTGCACTGGGACATAGTCACTTGTCAATGAATTTATAATGTCCGTATAACTAAATTTATGTCCATTATTATTTTGTACACTCTCAGAGAATGATGTAAAATCTATTCTAAATATATAATGTAATAATCTAAAAGCCAAGGCATATTTAATTTCACTCATTCTCTTCAACTTTAAAGCAAACATGATCCATGTTAGGGGTGTGCATTGGCACTGCCCTCACAATTCGATTCGATTACGATTCACCAGGTAACGATTCGATTCAATTCGATTCTACGATGCATTGCGATGCATCAAAATTCTACTGCACACAACAAGGCACATTTTTCATCAGTCATGAGGCAATACAAGCAGTCATATATTGAACAACAGATTTTATTGGCTGCTATGTGTGTATTATCACTCTCCTGTATCTTTGACATAAATGTCATTAAACAAAATAAAATTTAATGATCCAGGGTATTGGATATGGCATTTTCAAACCTGAAAAAGAAAACATAAATCACTGCTTTCTAGGGCTGTAATCTCACAGTCTATTAGTCGATTATTGGTCGATACGTTCTGGCTTGACCAAAATTCAGATTTTTTGCCGCGTTCATTTCATCAGTTTTGCCGCGTTCATTTCATCAGGTGGAAAGCACTATTACTAATGGGGGTGTTTTCAGATCACCCCTGTTTCACAGGTAACAGTCTGTCTTCAGAACACCCCCCTTGTTTTCACTTCTTTTGGATTAGCCCAACCACCGGAGAAGAGAGACAGATTGAAGAAAGTAGGCTACTAGAAGGTTTGCTGAATATTATTTATTTAATTGAGAGCGTTTAATTCATAGTCAGTCCTCCTCTACCATGTCAACAAAGACATCGGCAATGTGGCAGCATTTATTTTTTTTAGAAGACGGGAAACAATTATTGGAGCCTAATGCGCAGTGCCACTGTTTGTATTAGTTTTGAGCCTATGCTTTATTTTCAGTTATGCACTTTATTTCGTTTTTGCTCTTGATCTGTTTTTTTTAATAATTTTTTTATTTTATTAAAATGGACGTGCCTTTTGTGTTTAAGAGTAAAAGCTTTATGTTAATAGTCTATTCGTGTCTCAGCCGCGAAGCTGCGCTCCTGTTAAGCCTCATCTTGTCTAGTTTCCCATTAACTTCGTAGAATCCGAAATGTGCCCAGATGTCCGCTTTTCCAAGCTTTGGGTGCGTTTTTAATTACCCGTCTGTCACGGTTATTGTTGTTATGCCCACGGAAGTAATTGAAACTTCACAACTTTATTGTCCAACTCAAGGCCAGAAAATAAACAGTGACATAATCGATTATGGCACTTTGTCGCATCGATGCTGAATCGTGCATGCCCCGCATTGCGATGCATCGCCGAATCGATTATTGTTGACACCACTAATCCATGTGCAGTGGATCTAAAAAAAAAAGCTTAAAGGGATACTCCACCGTTTTTTCAAATTAAACTGTTATTCCCTTAACTAAGACGAGTTGATGCATACCTCTCTCGTCTCAATCGCTCTGGCGCGCGGCGACACTTTGATAGCACTTAGCTTAGCCCAGTTAATTCATTAGGATCCAAACAGAGATGAAGTTAGAAGCTAACAAACACCTCCACGTTTTCCCAATTTAAATATAGTTACACGAGTAGTTACACGACCAAGTATGGTGTCACAAAATAAAACGTGGCGCTTTTCTAAGCGGGTAAAACGGATAACTATAATGTATGGAGGAATAGCACTTCGACTGGGCACAGTAATATCATCACTGCACTGGTGATATCATCACATTGATGGAAATGAGAGGGAGAGGATTTTTCAGGAGTGATGATATTACTGTGCCGAGTCGAAGTGCTCCCAGTGCTATTCCACCATACATTATAGTTATCCATTTTACCCGCTTAGAAAAGCGCCACGTTTTATTTTGTGTCACCATACTTGTTTAAGGGAATAACATAGTTTAATATGAAAAAATTGTGGTGTTCCTTTAAAAAAAAAAAAAAAAAAAGTGTTAAAATGCAAAAAGACTGACCATAAGAGTGAACAAACTGAATAAACAAAAGAACAAAAATATATGGTAGGAAAAATATGAACTAACAAACAAAATGAGCAAAAGAAAACTATCTTGCACTAGCTTGCAAGGTTCTCTCAAAGTTCTGATCAAATGTTCTTCCAGTAACGTCAATAGAAAGTTTAATCAAAGTAATCAGATCTTTAATAATGTTCTCAAAGCATTAGCACACAAACAGCTTCTGACCTTTGAATCTGTGGAGAAATTGAGAAACAGGAGATCAGAGCAGCGTCCACCAGAACAAGCAGATATCGTCTGTCCTGATGATCTTGATCTCCTGGATCTCGTGATGAAGAGGAGGAGGAGGATGTTGGTCAAACTCTCAGTAATCAGGAACAACATCCCTCATCTACTCCATTACACAGGAAAACATCTCCAAGTGCTTCAAGAAAGCTGACATTTCTGTCGTTAAAAATGACATTTCTGTCGTTAATCACTCATCCACATATTGTTCCAAACCCGCAAGACATTCGTTTACGTCGACACGTCTTGGTTACTTGTGTAACCTCGGTTCCCTGAGATAACGTGAACGAGTATTGTGTCTTTGCTAGATGCTACGGAAGAAAATTAATTCTGAATTCTGAAGCCTTTAATTCAACAACGCAGTGCCTACTGCACAGCCATAACAGAGCGGCGATCTGAGCGTGCTCATTGGCTGCTCAGTGGAAACTGCACGAACCTATGGCGAGGCAGCGTGTCTGCGCGAACCTGAGCGCAGAGCCTGCCGAAAGGGGCAGGGCATCTGCCTTTTAAAAACAGCTCATTTCGCCATAGGAATAAGGTTAATTCAACTGAAGCGACGAACACCAGTCATGAAGCGACATAGCACGGCCGTCTACGCAATACCTGTTCCCGTTATCTCAGCGAAACTAAAGTTACGCAAGTAACCGAGACGTTCCCTTTCGAAACATCAACTCCAGCTAGACAAGAGTGGATTTGTGCCTGCAGTGCAGGGACCTCTAAGTTGTAAAATCTGGCGAAGGTGGATGGCGAGGACCAGACGCCCGCCACACAGATGTCTCTAATAGATACTCCACTGGACCATGTCCAGGACTAGGCCACGCCTCTGATGAAGTGAGGTGAGTCCAATGGGGCATTGAATGCTCACCAAAGCATAAGCCAATGCGATTGCGTCCACTATCCAACGGGATAGTCTCTGCTTTGTGACCAGAAGCCCTTTGGTGTGGCCAACGAAGCATACAAAGAGCTGCTCTGACTGCCTAAAGTCGGCAGAGTTCAGAATGTTTACTCTTAAGGTCAAAACAGGAAGATTACGGACAGCATAATCACTTGTGCTCTGAATGGAGTAGAGAGCACTCTGGGCACATAGCCGTGCCTCGGCTTGAGGACAAACTTGAAGTTGTTTGGCCCAAACTTGAGGCAGCAAGTGCTGAAAGAAAGCACTTGCAGGCCACCCACTCATTTGACCGATGCTAATGCTAGCAGTAATGCATTCTTGAGGGATAGTGGTCAGAGTTCGGCCGACTGCAGCGGCTCGAACGGAGGAGCTTTAAGAGCCCTGAGGACTGTGTATAGATAACAGGGCTATGGTAAGAGGACGAGGTAGGTTGAGCCTTCTTGCCCCTTTCGAAAAGCGAAAGTCGTTCCTACATAAGGACTGGCCGGGCACAGTAGTGTGCTCTTGTAGGAAGGTGAGTACTAGAGGTAGTTCATATGAGAACGGGTCTTGGTCCCAGACTGAACACCAGTCGGAGAAGACAGACAGCTTAAGAGCGTAGAGATGTCTTGTGGACGGAGTACTCATAGTACTCAGGAGATAGTACTCAGGACTTTCCCTGAGTGGTCCTTAAGTTCTCGTCGAGAGGCAGAGACGGTGTACAAAGTCAATTGCGCTGGGTACAAGATAGCTTATTATTTCAGGAGACGGCTCTCTGCGTTTGGGCAGGGAAACTGAAGCCTGCAGAGTTTCGAAGAGACAAAGTTCTCTTTTTCCGAGTATTTTAGTTTTTTATTTTGTTTGTTATAACAGTGGTTAATTTCATGGGTGCGTGAACTTGAACCTGAAATTGCAACATTTACTCCAACAGGCGGAACTAAACAGGGTGTTTGAAGGAACACTCAAGACTTTTTGGAGGGTGGTCCTGCCGCAGAGAGACTTAACCCTCCCCTCCCAGCCTTTGATAGGACACGGAAAAGTTTGGCGTCGAAACCTGCCTTGGTGTCGCTCGTTTCTCTAGACGGCGGGTTCATCCACTGAGCTTGCACAATCCTCCGCGTCGGAAACAGCCAATGACAGACTGTCATCGCGAAGATCCTCTTTAAATCCTTGCAAATGAGCAAATTTGCTCTTTTAATAATACAAAGGATATTTGCAGTGAAATCAGCCGCAGAGGCTGTCAGTTGGTCTGAGCGCACGCAGATCAAAGTCTGCTGGTCACTGTATCTGATGCAGGAAGGCACTCTTTCCGCTGCTTGGCTTGTTATATAATTGTTATAAAGGCTAAATATAATTATTTTCATATTAGAGCAGTTTCAAGAAAGAATCATAAAAATCATAGCTTGCAAACACACACAATTTTTTGCATGCGATCATAGGAAGAAGAGAGAAAGGGAATCTCCTGTCTGCTCAGTTCCCTCGCATTATATAAATACATAGCCGACCCGTAATGCGCGTGTTGCCTCGGCAGACGCGAGATCCGAGCCACTGGATTCTTTATTGACAAGTCAGCCCAATCTGAAGAAGCGCGATTCAGAAGCGGACAGGAGGACAATGCGATCTGAAGAGCAAATGAGAGAAAGGGAAAGGACCCGTCTCCCGCTCTTCTGCCAGATAGACTTGCGATATGCGAAACGAGCGAAAAGCACTTTAATGGAGAGCAACTTACAGTGCCTGCACTCGCCATTCTCTTGACATGATTCTCTTTTCTATTTTTTTTTGTTGTAGAGAAAGAGAGCAAGAAAGGTTTTGTTCCTGCCTTTCATTAGGATCTTTAGGATCACATCAGCTAAAAAATACCAAGGGTTAACTCTAAGCATGGTGAGTCCGCTTTTAGCTATTAGGCATTTGCCTAGGCTGGAGGTGGAACCATTTCCCAGAAGAGATCAGATGTGCTCCTATAGTAGTCACATTCACAATTCTGAATGTTTCTTCATTCAGAGTCAGTGAAAGAGATCAAACTCAGCAGATTCTCCTGCAGCTTCACCATGATTGCAGCTGCTTCACAAGGACCCAGAGATGGAGAGTTTTCTATTGGACGCAGGTAATTTCAACAAACACTATTAAATACACACACAGAGAGATTAAATAAACTATTTGTTTGCCTATTTTCACTATTTTTGTTTTAAAACTAACATGAAATATAAAAAAAAATTGTAAATAAAAGTTGAATGTTTATATTAATATGGTTCCTCTCATAAAGAATGAACAGTAATCTAAAGGATTAAACTGAATCTGTTCTCTGTTGCAGTTCAGTCCAGCAGAAGAGCTCAAACCCAGAGTCCAACTGTGTGTCTATGAAGAGTAACTGGTCTATGAAGCCGCCACTAAAGTTTAAGAGTGGAGACACACAGTCTGATCTCAGGTATAGGGGTGAGGGGTCACAACCTAACGTGGGGCTAGTTGTAACACACTTGTTTTAAATACTTCCACACATGATAGCATGACGAAACTTAGGATGCGTCTCAATCAGCTCCTGAGCTCGTGAATCAGTATACCGTGTTCATGAATTCGGGCACCGGTAAGGACGCTGGCTCACGACACATTAGGACACTGATGACTCAATTTCCAGCAACGTGACCGCCCTCTTTGTACAACATACTACTGATATATCTTTCTGACATTACTTGTAAGGTTATTTAAACTATTTTATGATAAATACTTAGTTTGTTACATCAGGGTTGCCAACTTTGGGACTTTGGCTCGAGTGAGAAAATATATGGTAACCCTAATTAAAAAAATGTCAGTCCTTGTTAACTTAGTATAAACCCTGATTTATGCATAAAAACAAAACAAAAAAACAAATAGAATGGAAACGCTTTTTCAAAATGTACAATTAATTTATTGATTGCACTATAAAAAAATAAAGATAGAGGTGATTAAATAACAAACATGTAAAACAACATAAAAAAAAAGAAATCTCAAAACAAAAGGGACACATAATAGTTACTCCACCTCCCCAGAAAACCACAACACACAAGTTTCACAAATTAGGCTTGTTGTATGCCACAGTGTCAGTTTTGGCATGCTTCACTAGTACATCTGCAGGAGTCTCGTATCTGAAGCAGGGTTCTTGAACATGTTCATTGCCTTTGTCACGTGACAAATGAACGAAATACTCGGAAGGTAAAGGAATTATTTATGTTCCCTGTAAATTATTTTTGACTGCATTATAATGATTTCTTAATTTAGAATATGAAAAAGACTGCATAGGTGGATGTGTTCTGGGAATTTGGCTGTTAAAAATAAAGTATAACATTTAAAGCACCTTAAATGAATGAAATGACTCGAAAAAAGATTCGTTCATTTTAATGAACTTCCCATCACTCACAGGGTGCCATCAAGTGACAAGGCTTGTTCGTCTTAAACCGGCGCTGCACAAACCGATCGGTTTATGATATCAAAGTACCGCGAGAGCAATTCAAAAGCATAAGGAGCCGTCTACTTTCTATTCGCTCTCGCGGTACTTTGATGTCATTCACCGATCGGTCTGTGTAGCGCCGGGGCAAGTCGAACAAGCCTACAGTCTTGTTCCTGGTGTCAGTCTTGTTTAGGACAATAACTAAAAAGGTTCGCTCAGAATCCGCATTTGAGTGTGGCTTGCTCAACACAATCTGGACAAACTTTGATAATTTGGGGAATTTAAAAATGCCACTTGCCGATTTGCAAAAACGTAATTTGTACCATGAGCCTATTTTTATTGAGCAATTAGCTAGCCCACATAACGCACGTCAGACAACGTTTGCAACTATAGTTGAAGTCTTTACTCTCGACACAGACTGATTAGGCTACGTCTAGTGACAAGGCACACCATTTTATTATCTGCTTACCTTGATTATCATCCAAACTTTCAAACGCGCATCGTGGTCTTCGACTCCGAACCTATGCTCTGAACTCTCTCTGAACTTCAGACGCAACTGACGTATCAGGTGCAAGGTTTTCAGCGAATCAACAATCAGAGAATACTTAAGTGAGAACGTTGTAGGCAGATGTTACAGCTGTGGGCCTTAAACTCATCTCCTCTCATTAATATGCTGTGGTCTAGTCTAGTCATCAAACGAAAATTAATGGATTGAGAGGGGAGGCATGCCAGGGATGGCATGTCAAAATTGCAAAGGTGTTACAGCACTCCCTGGTTTTTCCTAAGACAGAAGTTTCAGTAAAAGTACACAACATTTATAAGTTTGTATTCTTTTTATTTTACTTTTTAAAACCAGTCCAGTCCATCAGGAGAGCTCAAACTCAGAGTCCAGCTGTGTGTCTATGAAGAGTAACTGCTCTATGGAGCCGCCAGACATTATTTGGAGTGGAGACAAACTGTCTGATCTCAGGTATATAATTTCTATGTTATGCTTATGGTATTTGATTTTTTATGAAATTATTATTAATATACAGCAGTTTAATGATCAGGATTTGAACGAAACAATTCTAAGTTCAAATCCTGTAAGTTTCTGTCTATTAATGATTATCATATATATAAAGCTCTATGTATTGTATTGTTAATACATTCACACACTGTAAAAGCTGTTGGTCTGTTACTCAGTTAATGACACAATTACAT
Source organism: Phoxinus dragarum (assembly GCA_033366665.1). Taxonomy (NCBI): domain Eukaryota; kingdom Metazoa; phylum Chordata; class Actinopteri; order Cypriniformes; family Leuciscidae; genus Phoxinus; species Phoxinus dragarum. The sequence goes on along the minus strand of JARPMJ010000608.1, from coordinate 117,581 downwards.
CAATATCAATATCGGTGTGTTTGATTCTTTACACTCTTCATTCTGATTTAAGGTCAAATCTTCTATCGTATTGTTTGTGTTTTACATGCTGTCTCACCTGTTCCTGTGTATCCTGAGTTTACGTCATTAAAGAAAGTATTATTTCTACGTTCATCTCCATCATCCTTCCTACCAGTTGTGACACCGGGTATCTTTGGAACACTCATTTCAACATACGATTTGGGACGTACTAATTCTACTTTTGAATACTATTTAGGACGGATAGTATGCGGACGCACCCAGGGAAGCAGCAAGGCAGGTAACATGGTGGGAAACTAACCAATAAACGGATAACAAGATGGGTGGGGCTACACAATAGACAGCCGAGCACATGGCACAGGGAAACATGCAGGAAGCCATGTGCTTGCACCAACAGACAAAACACACCTACTGTAAACAGAAGGGCACATGGTCGCGACAAAACAAGACACAAGCAGTGTCAGAGCTCTGTCACCAAACCAAGAATGGTCCCACTTTATATTAAGTGGCTTTAACTACTATGTACTAAAAGTGAAATTAATAATTTGATACAATGGACTTATTGTGTACATATGTTTTTACATTGTACTTATATTTTAAAAATACCTGCTTGTAATTACAGCGGTAATTAATTTATGTAATTACATGTGTAATTACACTGATGACCCTTCCCTTATACCTTAAACCACCCTTAAACTTAACCAGCACACCTGTCCCTAACCTTACCCGTATCACACCTCAATAGAAGAAAAAGTATTTTACAATACAACATGAACACAATAAGTACATTGTACTTATTTTTCTATGTAAGTACATAGTAGTTAAAGCCACTTAATATAAAGTGGGACCATGTATTTTACAGAGTCTATGTATGTTTTGATTTGAGAACATGAATAATAATTTTTCCGCAGGATTCATATGTTTTTCAGGGACTACTAGTGCGGTTCTGTGATTTATTTTCTCTCTCCAGTCAGAGTAGATCATGTGCCGAATCCAGAAAAACCTGTTAGACTACATACTGTTTTCTGAACACAAAGGTCAGTTCAACTGAAGGTGTTTTTCAGGCTGTGCCGTGAAGGAGAAAACATATGTTTACGGAGAACAAACGTCAAGACAGAAAGTACTTTCGTGAAATATTTCAGTGCACTGGGAAACATGGATCATATTTGCTTTCAAGGTTAAGTGAATGAGTGAAATTAAACATGCCTTGGCTTATAGATTATTACATTACATTTAACATAGACCTAACATCATTCCCTGAGAGAGTCTGTAGGCTGCGTTTACACTTGGCATTAACATGCGCCCTGTATCCGGATGTTGTCCACATACACATTGAAAAGACAAGTGTAAACACGCTTCTGATGGGAATGTTATCCGATCAGCGTGTCCAGTTTCGGAGGTAGTCGAGGACGCATTGTGATCGGATCTCAGTGTAATGTAAACACAATCCAGCCATCGTGTCTGCATTCATAGGTGGACGTCATATAAATCCCCGCCCAGTCTCCCCACGTGCTGTCAGAAAATAATGGCCAGACGCAGTTCAGACAAATTAAACTTATTTGAACCTTACAATAAACGTCAATATTTAAAACAGTTTATTTAGACTTACATGATACTGTGCGTGTCATTTTTCATTTTAATTGTGCAACATTATCTAAACGAGGCGATCGCCTGTACAATCACAGCTGTGAGGCATGAGATCTTAATGAAGAGCGTGCGCTGCTTTGCCAGAGGAATAATGGGAATAAACTTTTTATTTTTTAATGTTTTAAATGTTGAATGTTTTTATTGTTTCAGCATGTTTATTAATCTCCCATATAGTCATTGCACGCTAACCTTAAACCCAGATGATCGATGATGTGACTTGTTTAACATGATCAACCCAGTTATTTTTTTATGATCAATTCTGGAAGTATTCCTTCATTCAAAAAACGTAATTTGATCTAAGACTGGAGATTGCACAGGAGTAGGTAAAGTGAGTGAGTGAAAGCAATTGGGACATTGATTCATTTGTATCATCTTTACTCTTAATTTGGCTACAGACCTAATTTAAATATTATGCAAAAACAGAAAATCCGATCGGTTATCCAGATACAGAGGCTTAATTTGAACAAATGTAAACGCACCGTGTCCTGATTGGCTAATGATCGGATCATGGTGATCGTATGTTAATGCCAAGTGTAAACGCAGCCTATAATTTGTTAATGTTGTACGTTTAATGTTGGGATTTTGAGAAAACAAAATATCCGCAGAATATGAACAGAAAATAATTTACACATGACTGTGTGAATTTAATGCAGTGGATCTAAAAAAATAAAATAAAAAGTGTGAAAGTGCAAGAGACTGAACGAAAGAGTGAACAAACGGAAGAATAAACAAAAATATATATATATGGTAGAAAGAATATGAACAAACACAAAATGAGCAAAAGAAAAGAGAACTTTAGCTTGCATGTTCTCTCAAAGTTCTAGTTCAAAGTTCCAGTAAAGTCAATAGAAAGTTAATTCAAAGTGATCAGGGGCCTCATTTATAAAACTGTGCGTAGGAACCTTACTAAAAGTGTACGTACGCACAAAAGCCAAAAATGGCGTACGCAAAAAAAAAATCAGATTTATAAAACCGTGCGTACGCACACCTGCACGCAATTTTCACTTCATAAATCACAGCCTACCTGATAATTTGCGCACGCAAAAAAAAATCATTTACCGCCCTTTCTCCGCCCACATTCAACCATATATAGACAATGCAAATTACCTCATTAGCCATGCATATATTAAAGGAGCAAGGAAATTTGTGTTTTCAGCGATCAGATTTAATAATTTACACCTTATCAAAGGTTTAATAATTTACACCTTATCACATTAATCACATAATGAGTGATAGGCCTAATCCATTTAAGAATGGAAGTGAAAGAAATTAAATTTACGTACTTTCAGCATATAGTTCCTTTTATGTCTTTAAACTAAACATGCATGTATGTATCTTTAGGACCCATAATGGTGATTTAATGTTATTAAGTTGGCTTGAGAAAGCCAACTTACTGAAATCCTATGTAAACTTATTATTATTATTATTATTATTTTTCTTATTCTTCTACAAACTCCAAACTCGGGTCAGACCTTCAGACTGTTCTGACTTGGTGTGCTATATCTTTTCAAACTGATTTGACTTTCAGTTTTCTTAAAAATTTATATTAAAAATCATAAAAATCCCATAGACTTACATTGCAGAGTGCTCAAATTGAGCCAAGACCATTAGTGTACAAGCCAAAAACTCAAATCTAAACTCCCTGAAGCCCTAGACTCAATTAAACTACCATTCTAAATCTATCTATCTATCTATCTTTCAAACTAACTAACTAACTAACTAACTAACTAACTTATCTTTCTTTCTTACTAATCTATCTTTCTAACTAACTAACTAACTAACTAACTAACTAACTAACTAACTAACTAACTAACTAACTAACTAACTAACTAACTAACCGCAGTCAGTTCCTCAACTCACCATCAGTGTCGCCAAAATGCTTTGTCTTCAATTTGTGCGTACGCATGGGTCAGAGTTTGCGTGGAGGTGTGCAATATTTTCACGTCAAGTTTTTCTTTATAAATCCCACCTTTTGCGCAGGAACTGGCGTACGCATGTTTTCAGCCCCGTTTTGTGCGTACGCAAGCTTTATAAATGAGGCCCCAGGTCTTTAATAATGTTCTCAAAGCATTAGCACACAAACAGCTTCTGACCTTTGAATCTGTGGAGAATCTGTGTTGGTCAAACTCTCAGTGATCAGGAACAACATCCCTTTTCTACTCCACATGACACAAGAAAGTATCATCAAGTGCTTCAGGAAAGTTCATAAGTTTAAAGGGTTAGTTCACCCAAAAATTACGTTTTCTGTCGTTAAACACTCACCCATATATCGTTCCAAATCTGTAAGACATTCGTTTATCTTCGGAACACAAATGAAGATCTTTTTAAAGGTATTTAACTATAACTTTTGGCGCTCCAGCGGTTAATAAACAAACTGCTGTGTCTTGCGGAAGAACATTGTAGCCGGGTCTACTTCTCTCTGTTTATGTCTACGGCGAGTCACGCAGGTACTGTGCTACTCCGCAGCGGTTTAAAATAGTCAGAATATAAACACTTATTATATGCGTACCGTACCGTGATTCAGGATAAGACTAAAACACTGGTTGGAAGATGGATTCATGATGTACTCGCTCATTATATACATTTTATGAATTTTTACCGAAAAAGTTAAATGGTAAGTTTACCATTGACAGTCTACGCAACTAAAGTGAAAGTAAGTTAGAGTTCACTTGTCTACATTTTAAGCAGGTAAAATACCGATACGATACGGAAAAAAAGAGCAAGTGTTTAATAGAAACGTTTACTCCGGAATGTCCGTGTAGTTTTATGATGTTAAAGCTGGAGGATTTGAGATCCTGAATCTTGTACAAGTTTGATCAAGGTGAGTGTTCATGTGTGTGACTTCCTCATATTAGGCTAATATGAATTTCTGGATGATATTTTACCTGATTGTTTGTTTGATAAGAAATCTTTAATAAAGGGTTTCTTTCACTTCAAGGTCTCTTTTGTGTTTGGTGATGTTTGTGATTCTTCAGAAGTTTAACAGTGTAAATGTAGCTTGAGTTAATGCAGTCACATGATCCCTTTTCTCCCACACTCCAGATATATTTAGCTAAATTATGAATGTTGTTTAATTTAATAATTTAATTTAGTGTCTGAATGTTTCTTCATTCAGACTCAGTGGAGGAGATCAAACTCATCAGATTCTCCTGCAGCTTCATCATGGCTGATTCACAAGCATCCAGAGATGGAGATTTTTCTCCAGGATGCAGGTACTTTCAACAAACACTGTTAAATATTGTTTTACATCACTGAAAAATATCAATTTTTGACTGACCTCCACCCCCCCACCACACACACACACACACACACACACACACACACACACACACACACACACACACACACACACACACACACACACACACACACACACACACACACACACACATGTACACACACGTCACAGAAACCGTTTACAGTTGTTTGTTTCTTTTTTACAGTTTCTTTTTTGCCTATTGTCGTTTTTGTTTTAAAACTAACATTAAATATTAAATAAAAGATCATAAAGTTTCCTCAAAGTGCTTTTTGATGAAATATGAATGTGTTTATATTAATATGGTTCCTATAATAAAGAGTGAACACATAATCTAAAGGATTAAACTGAATCTGTTCTCTGTTCCAGTTCAGTCCAGCAGAAGAGCTCAAACCCAGAGTCCAGCTGTGTGTCTATGAAGAGTAACAGCTCTATGGATCATCTAATAGAGTTTAAGAGTGGAGACAAACATCCTAATCTCAGGTATATAATTTCTAAAAAAATTATACTTATAGTATTGTTGATTTAGAAGCAAAATTAATTAAAGTCAGTCATTTAGTCAGTCTAATACAGACTGTATTAGAAGTGCGAAGTGTGTTATGTATTGTATTTTATTTTAATTTGATTTATTGTCTGTACCTTTTGCTGCAAAACTAGTTTCCCCCAAGGGGGACAATAAAAAGTAAACAAACAAACAAACAAACAGCAATGACATCAAGTAAATGTAAACTGAGATTTTTCCACCTTTATATAATTTCAAGTCGTCACCTTTATTTATATAGCGCTTTTTACAATACAGATTGTATCAAAGCAGCTTCACAGTGATAACATGAAAATAATACAACAAAGTTGTTTCTAGAAGAAAATTGCGTCATCGTCCACATTAAGTAAGGCAGATCAATAATATTGTTGAATATTAAATGTCTCCATCTAAGCGAGCCAAATGCCAAGGCAAACAGTGGCAAGGAACCAAAACTTCATCAGGCGACAGAATGGAGAAAAAAACGTTGGGAGAAACCAGGCTCAGTCGGAGGGACAATTCTCCTCTGGGCAACGAACAAACAGTGTATGATTATTATTCGGGCAGCATTACAGGTCAGAAGTCAGATTGGATCAGAAAATTCAGAGTATTTATCCATTTCCATCTGGTTGGAAGTCGGAGTCATCACGCCGGTATGGAGACGAGTTGTTCAGGATCAGTGCCGATGGCTGTCGCGTCGATGAGGCCTTCACAGGGCTGATGAGGCTGGCCCTTCAGGGATGCGTTGTGATGGGTCCAGGCGCAGGTCCACCATAGGGAAGAGAGTAGTTGACACTTCAGGACTGCGTTGTCGTCGTGTCCAGGTGCTGGTCCTTCATCAGATCTGGATACGGCCTGGATCCGGCGGACTGCGGTAAACCCGGGATAAACAGAGAGACTAACATTAGTGTAGACGCTATCCTTCTTATGATGTACCAAGTACATCAGGATTTACGGGAAGTGTTCCCGGTTTCAGCTGATCTAAACTATACCGCCTAACATTGAATTATAGAAGTCTATAATGTGTTATGTGTATGCTAGGCCGAAGAGATGTGTTTTTAGTCTAGATTTGAACTGACAGAGTTTGTCTGCTTCCCGGACAATGGTAGGAAGATTGTTCCAAAGTTTTGGTGCTAAGTAGGAAAAGGATCTACCGCCAGCAGTCGATTTAGATATTCTAGGTATTATTAACTGGCCGGAATTTTGAAATCGCACTAGACGTGAAGGACTATAATGCTTTAAGAGCTCGCTCAAATACTGGGGAGCTAAACCGTTTAGTGCTTTGTAAGTAATCAGCAATTTTTAAAAATGTATACGATGTTTAATAGGGAGCCAATGCAGTGTTGACAGAACCGGGCTAATATGGTCATACTTCCTGGTTCTGGTAAGAACTCGAGCTGCTGCGTTTTGGACTAGCTGTAGTTTGTTTGTTAAACGTGCAGGGCAACCACCCAGTAGAGCATTACAATAATCTAGCCTTGAGGTCATAAACGCATGAACTAATTCTGCATTTTTCACTGAGAGCATATGACGTAGTTTAGATATATTTTTAAGATAAAAAAATGATGTTTTACAGATACTAGACCCATGACATTCAAATGAAAGATTGGTATCAAAGAGCACACCCAGGTTCCTAACCAACAAAGGACTAGTGTCACGGTTTGGGTTTTGGGTCTTGTTCTTGTCTGTCATGTGATCCCCTGTTCTAGTCATGTGAACCTGCCATGTGTTCCCTTGTCTGTTGTGTCATGTTGTCATTGGTTCATTGTTTAATTGTTCACAGGTGTCCCTTGTCTAGTCGTTAGTCTTGTGTATTTAAGCCCTCATGTTTGCCCTGTGTCTTTGTCTAGTATTAAATGTTTGTTGTCTAGTTTCAACCTTTGTTTTATGTTTGAGCACGTCAATGTTTTGTTAATTAAAGTAGCGTTTGGGTTCTCAACCAGCTTGCCTCCAGTGATTCGTTACAGTTAGACAGTATTCTAGGTTATTACGTGAGGATGTTTTTTGTCCAATGATTAGAATTTGTTTTTCAGAATTAAGTAGTTGGAAATTGCTAGTCATCCAGTTTTTTATATCTGCTATGCATTCCGTTAATTTTGTGAATTGGTAAGTTTCGTCAGGGCGTGAAGAAATATACAGTAGAGCTGAGTATCATCAGCATAACGGTGAAAACAAATGCCATGCTTCCTAATGATATCTCCTAAGGGTTGCATGTATGAAGTGAACAGCAACGGTCCTAGTACTGAGCCTTGTGGTAGACCATACTCAAGTCAAGTCATCTTCATTTATATACCGCTTTTAACAATGTAGATTGTTTCAAAGCTGCTTTACAGAGATAAACGTATAATTTAAGGTAACAGATTGTTTTGGCTTTATAGCGGTCCTTGAATAATGTTACTTTCCAGCTAAAGTTAGTTTTGATTGATTCACTTCCGTCGAAAGGATAATTTGTTATTAAATTAGGGGCCGCTAAGATGACACCGTTCTCTCTACACAGACTTTAAACTGAACCTGTGAGAAACGCTGATGCGCTCACGTGTGCATCAAGAATTAATTCTATAGTTATGTGCGTTTAAATATATGTGCGCATGTTTGTAATTCTCTACAAACCAAGCCTATACAAACTACTTGTCCTGCCTATAAATTTGATACAGAACTTTATTTTATCACTATGGGGTAGATACGCGAATTTTCAACTGCTTTATCTGTAGAATGATAAAGGGATCCTCCATAGGGAGAGGCTAGTTGACACTTCAGCACTGCGTTGTCATCGGGTCCAGGCGAAGGTCCTTCGTCAGATCTGGATACGGCCTGGATCCGGCAGGCTGCGGGAAAACCTCGGGATAAACAAAGCCACTAAAATTAGCAAAGATGCCATTCTTCTTATGATGTAACGAGTACATCAGGATTTGAGGGAAGTGTTCCCAGTTCCGGCTGACCTAATCTATGTAGCCTAACATTGAGTTATGGAAGTCTATAATGCATTATGTAAATGCTAGGTCAAAAAGATGTGTCTTTAATCTAGCTTTGAACTGACCGAGTGTGTCTGCTTCGCCGGACAATGATGGGAAGACTGTTCCAAAGTTTTGGTGCTAAATAGGAAAAGGATCTACCGCCAGCAGTCGATTTTGATATTCTAGGTATTATTAACTGGCCGGAATTTTGAGATCGCAGTAGACGTGAAGGACCAGAATGCGTTAAGAGCTCGCTCAAGTACTGCGGAGGTAAACCATTTAGTGCTTTGTAAGTAATCAGCAATATTTTAAAATTTATATGATGTTTAATAGGCAGCCAATGCAGTGTTGACAGAACGGGGCTAATATGGTCATACTTCCTGGTTCTGGTAAGAACTCGAGCTGCTGCATTTTGAACTAGCTGTAGTTTGTTTGTTAAGCGTGCAGGGCAACCACCCAGTAGAGCATTACAATAATCTGAGGTCATGAATGCATTAACTAATTGTTCCGCATTTGTCAATGAGAGCATATGGCGTAATTTAGATATATTTTTAAGATGGAAAAATGCGGTTTTACAGATACTAGACACATGACTTTCAAATGAAAGATTGGTATCAAAGAGCACACCCAGGTTCCTAACCGACGACGAAGACTTAACAGAGCAGCCATCAAGTGTTAGACAGTATTCTAGGTTATTACGTGTGGAAGTTTTTTGTCCAATAATTAGAATCTCTGTTTTTTCAGAATTTAGTAGTAGGAAATTACTAGTCATCCAATTTTATATATCAGCTATCCATTCCGTTCATTTTGTGAATTGGTAGGTTTCGTTAGGTTTTGAAGAAATATACAGCTGAGTATCGTCGGCATAACAGTGAAAGCTAATTCCATGTTTCCTAATGATATCTCCTAATGGTAGCATGTACAGAGTGAACAGCAGCGGTCCTAGTACTGAGCCTTGTGGTACGCCGTTGTGTAGACACAAGGAACACAGTTGTGAGGATACTGCTTTTTTTCTAATATCTTTGACAGAAATGGCAGATTAGAGATCGGCCTGTAATTGACTAGTTTTGTAGGATCAAGTTGTGTTTTTTTAACAAGCGGTTTAATCATAGCTATCTTAAAGGTTTTTGGTACGTATCCTAGAGACAAAAATGAATGAATGATATTAAGAAGAGGATCTATGACATCTGGAAGCATCTCTTTCAGCAGCTTAGTTGGTATAGGGTCTAACATACACGTTGTCGATTTAGATGATTTGACGAGTTTGCAAAATTCTTCCTCTCCTATAGCAATGAATGAATCAAAATTTCCCTCAGGGAGACTACAATGCACTTCCTGATGCGATACTGTATTAGACGGTTGCATAGTTATAATTTTGTCCCTGATATTATCGATCTTATAAGTGAAGAAGTTGAAAAAGTCATTACTGCTGTGTTTCTTGGAAGCTTCTGGGCTTGAAGCTTTCTTTTTCGTTAGTTTAGCAACTGTTTCAAATAAATACCTAGGATTATGTTTATTTTCTTCTAATAGGGTTGAAAAATAAGCAGATCTAGCAGCTTTTAAAGCCTCTCTGTAAGCAATCGAGGTCTCCTTCCATGAAATCCGAAATACCTCTAGTTTTGTTTTCTTCCAGTTGCACTCCATTTTTCTGGCTGCTCTCTTAAGGGCCTGAGTGTGCTCGTTGTGCCACGGCGTTGGACTATGTTCTTTAATCTTCTTTAAGCGCAGTGGAGCAACTTTGTCTAAAGTGCTGGAAAAGAGAGAGTTAAAAGTTTCTGTTGCAATATCAAGTTCTTCTAAGCTATCCGGGATGCTGAGATGATGAAACTGATTAGGAAGATTATTGATAAAGCAATCTTTTGTGGCAGAAGTTATAGGTCTAACATATTTATAACAAAGTCGGCTTTGCATCCTTGGCTAAATGTAATTTACACGAGACTAGATAGTGATCTGAGATGTCATCGCTCTGTTGCAGTATTTCAACGGCATCAACATCTATTCCATGTGATAGTATTAGATCTAGAGTATGATTACGGCAATGAGTCGGTCCTGACACATGTTGTCTAACTCCAATTGAGTTTACAATGTCTTTAAATGCCAATCCCAATGCATCTTTTTCATTATCTATGTGTAATTTGGGTATATAAAAAAATATAAACATTTAGATTAAATATGCCATTCTCATTAATGGAGTTAAACACTTAAACTACATGACATTTACTGAAAAGTGAATATATATATATATATATATATATATGTAGCTCCCTCCAGTCAACAGACACGAACACAAGGCGTTCTTCTTTACGGGCATTTATTAGTCAAACATCCTCGATGCCATCAAACATGCCGTGAGAACTAAATAAAAAACAAACTCACATAAGTTACAGAAATAAGAATATTCTCACAGAGAATAGCACATTAATAAATAAACACAACGTTAGATTGACTGTTAATAAACTGTCACACAGTTATGCTTTACATTGATAATTACACATTAAAAGAACAATGTATACCTCATTGGCCGCGTTAACTCCAGGGAGTGTAAAACAGGTAACAAAGGCAACTTCTCTTCTGTGTGTCTCTCGGTGAACTTACAAAAGTAATGATATTACTAATACCAAAACTTTACGAGCCGCAGTTAGCTCGGCAGGCTACATGTTCCGGTGCTGGTGTAACATCAATAAACGTCTGAACCAACCAAATCTCAGAACAATAGTTCCGCTATATAAGCCTACATAAACAAGTCAGCGTCTACACATATTTCAAAGTAAAAGAAATGCAGATAAATATAAATATATTATGATGCATTTAAACGTGGTTACTTATTACATTAAAACTATTCTTTTATGGAACTTAAATTATGCAACTGTCTCTGCTGGCAGCTACACTCCCACCAAATCACTGGTGATTTCTTATTAACTTAATAAACATAAGATTTCAACTTAAAATTATGAGACTTGTTTTAAGTGAGGTAGCGACAACCAAGACTGCATTAATCAGCTTCAAGCAGGGTTACCGTCTTGTGAATAGGCCGTTCTAGGTAAGTCTGCTTTGTGAGCCGCTTTCCTTGGTCATCCAGTGCTGATTCACTGATCAGCAATCGCAGCTTTCTCACATGTCCATCTTCACCAGGATACACTTCAGTGACTTTGGCGAGTTTCCACTCATTTCGTGGTGCATTGTCATCTTGCACAATCACTATATCGTTGACCTGTGCATTTCTGCAGGTTTTGTGCCATTTTTGTCTCTCTTGAAGATTTAACATGTACTCTTTTTTCCACCTAGACCAAAACTCATTGGCTAAGTGCTGAACTTTACGCCACCTTTTGCGAAGATAAAGGTCTTCTTTCACGAAGTCTCCAGGTGGTGGCAAGACTATGGAAGACTTCATCGTCAAAATGTGATTAGGCGTAAGAGGCTGTGGCCCAGCTGGATCACTCAGCAAATGTGCTGTTAAAGGTCGGCTGTTTATAATTGTCATTACTTCGTAAAGGTAAGTTCTCAAAGATGAACTGTCAAGTCTTTGGGATGCCTGATCTAGAATGGATGTCAACACACTTCGTATTGTCCTGATCTGCCTTTCCCAGGCTCCGCCCATGTGGCTCGCAGATGGAGGATTCATGACAAACTCACAGCCCAATTTCTTAAGGCATTCCTGATCCATCTCTTTAACCGCTTCCAGGAACTCACGTCTTGCGCCAACAAAGTTGGTGCCCTGGTCAGAACGAAGTTGTCGAACATTACCACGCAGAGCAATGAGAGCACGAAGAGCATTGATAAAAGCATCGGTCGTCATATCATCAAGCACTTCTAGGTGCACAGCACGAGAACACAGACAAGTGAATAGCAGGCCATAACGCTTCACTTCCCTCCTTCCATCTTTAACGTAGAATGGCCCGAAACAATCCATCCCACAATATGTAAAGGGGGGCGTTGTCTCCATACGTTCACGAGGTAAGTCTGCCATTCTTTGTTCCTCTGTACACCTTCTGAACTTTCGACACTTGACACACTTGTAGATGTAGGACGACACCGCATGACTGCATCCAAGTATCCAGATCCCGTTAGCCCTTAGCTCATTCATTGTAATGCCACGTCCTTGGTGTTGCACTCGCTGATGGTAGTGTGCAATCAGTAACTTTGTTATGTGACTGGTCTTTGGTAAGACTGCCGGGTGCCTGATGTGAGGGTGCAGAGCAGCATGCTCTAATCGTCCTCCCACCCTGAGGATGCCTTGTCCATCCACAAAAGGATTTAGCCTTTGCAGGTTGCCTTTGGTTATTTCCTCCTTGCACTGAAGACTTTGAATCTCCACAGAGAAGTTATTCCTCTGGACGATGCTTATGATGGCAAGTTCTGCATCTTCTCTCTCTTCCAGGCTGCTGGCTTCGTTGGTTCTTGATGTCAACCCTTTGAACTCTTTGACACATCGCTTAAGTCTAGCAATGGCTTTGACCAACCTCGTCCAGCTGGAGAACTTGAGAAAGCGTTTAAGCAGTGAATCTTCTGTTGTCGATGTCTTATGCACAAAGACCTTACGAACTTCTGGGTCTTCAACTGCAATGTCTCCCACCTTACTATCTCCACTGGGAAGCTCTTCACACCAAAGAAAATCTGGACCGTTAAACCAGTTAGAAACTATGAGCTCTTTTGCCTTAAGGCCTCTTGACGCATGGTCAGCTGGATTTTCTTCCGATGACACGTATCTCCATTGACTTGGTTTGGTACTGTCCTTGATGCGCTGAATGCGGTTTGCCACAAAAACATGGAATCGTCTTGCATCATTGTTGACGTATCCAAGGACGACCTTGGAGTCAGTCCAGAAGAATTCCTGGACCTCTGCTATATCCAACTCCTTTCTGAGCAGATCACTTGTACGCACAGCAACAACAGCTGCTGAAAGCTCAAGTCTTGGAACGGTTGTGACTTTCGTAGGAGCCACTCTGGCTTTGCCCATCACCAAAGCACAGTGAGTTTGTCCTGATGTCCCGATCACTCTCAGGTAGCTTGCACTCTCCATATCCTGTGATGCTAGCATCAGAGAAGTGATGGAGCTCATATTTCCGGTCTTCTGGAAAACTTGCTGGAAGGTAACATCTGTCTATCTTGAGATCACCTAGATTCTGTAGGTCCAAGAGCCAGGATTCCCATTGTGGTCGAAGATCATCTGACAGTGGTTCATCCCATCCGACTTTGTCCCGGCACATTTGTTGAAGCATCTGCTTTCCGACTAGAACGAACGGTGCTACAAAGCCAAGAGGGTCATAGACAGAGGCAACGGTCGATAACACTCCTCTTCTAGAGAACGGTTGTTCACTCACCACTATTCTGAATCTGAACTGATCTGAGGTAACGCACCAGTTAACCCCTAGGGCTCTCTCCATTTGGTACTCTCCCATGGCTAGGTCTTGATGTATGGCTGTTTGAGCACACTCTTCTTTGGGGATTGATTCTAGCACCTCCTGGCTGTTAGAAACAAATTTATGGATGCGTAGCTTGCCATCGCTACAAAGCTGTCTTGCTTCACTGACTAGCTGTTTCGCTGCTTCTTCTGTTGACACACTGGTCAGTCCATCATCCACATAAAAGTTTCGTTCAATGAAGCGGATGGATGCTTCACTGAAACGACCTTGCCCTTGTGCAGCAATGTGTTTGAGGCCGTAGTTTGCACAGCCAGGTGACGAGGCTGCACCAAACAAGTGCACTTTCATCCGAAAGACGGATGGTTCGAAGTGGTAGTCCCCATTCTCCCACCAGAGAAACCTTAGATAGTCTTGGTCTTCTGCTCTTACGTGAAATTGATGAAACATGCGCTCTATGTCGCACATTATTGCTACTGGACCCTTACGGAAACGACAGAGAACACCTACCAACGTATTGGTCAGCTCTGGCCCAGTAAGCAGATGATCGTTCAATGACACGCCTTGAAACTTTGCTGAGCAGTCAAACACAACGCGTATCTTGCCTGGTTTTTGTGGGTGATACACCCCGTGATGAGGGATGTACCAAGCAGGGCTCTTGTTGATTTCTTCTTCAGGAACTTTCTCAGCATCTCCACGCGTCATTGTTTCGTTCATGAAGATTAAGTAGTCCTTGTGGTACTGTTTGTCTTTCTCAAATCTCTTCCTCAAACACGTAAGGCGATGTACAGCACATTTCCTGTTGTCTGGCAGACTCGGCCTGTCTTCTTTAAATGGCAAAGGCATTTCACAGTGACCGTCAGGCTTGATCTTGATTCCTTCCTCCATTATTGAAATGAAGCGAAGATCTTCTTGTGAGAAGTGAGCATCCTCCACGCTTCTTTCATTAAAGTCTGACTCCAATATCTTCATAACATTTGGCGGAGTGACTAACTCCTTGACTTGTGTTCGACATATGTATCGGACTTCACTTGTCAAATTGGCAGACGACTGAAGGCATGGCATTACTTGTCTGACAATAGTCCTGTGGCTGCTTCCAATTGCATCTCCGTAGTCGACACAGGAACTACCAGGGCCAACAATACTCCAGCCGAGGTCTGTTTTTTGAGCAAAAGGCTCCTCATCTCTGCCTGACACAACTTCTCTGGGTAACAAGGCTTGAGAACAATTGTAACCTATGAGCAGACCAACGTCACAGTCAATTAAAGGAGCAATCTCTTCTGCAAGATGCTCTAGATGAGGCCATGCTCTTGCTGTCTTGGGCGTGGGAATGTGACTTACATTGACAGGAATGAAGTCTCTTGAATAGGTTACCGGAAGAGTGATTTTCTTCGCTGAATAAAACCCTCTGATCTGCAACCCAGTTACCTTCTGACTTGGAATGACTGTACTTCTCGATGACAATGTTGAAAGTTTTAGTTGCACTGGTTCCTTCTGTGTGTCCAGAGCATCTGCCTTTTCTTTTAGGATAAAGGTGGTGTCACTTTGGTTATCCAGTAAAGCATATACGAGAACTTCATGCTCTGGGCTACATGTTGTTGACAACCACACTGGAATAACGGTGGACGTGTATGTTCCATTCATGTTTTGCACCACACGGTTAGAGGTGGCTTCCTTATAAGCTTCCTTTGACTGCTTAGAATCTGTCCTTTCCTTTGACCTCTCCTTCTCTTTGGCTTGGTTCCAACTCTCCTTTCTCTCGTCATCTCTGTGATCCTTCTTTCCGTCATCCCTGACCCGGTCTTTATGCAGACAGGTTGGGTGCTTCCTTTTACATGTGTCGCAGACACTCCTCCATTCACAGTTCTTAGAACGGTGCCCTGACTTCAAGCATCCAAAACACAGTCCTTTAGTTTGCACAAACTTGACTTTTTCTGAAATTGACTTTTCTTTGAACTTTCGACATGTTTGAATGCCATGGTACAACTTCTCACAAAAGACACATGTTTTAGGGTCTGGGTTTTCTTCTGAGCTGCTTGCCAGCACCTTTGCACCAACATTCCGAGGCTTTGGTGTCTTAACCTTTTCACTATCACCAGACTTCAAAGCATGAAGAGATGTCACAGGGTTGCATGCTATCTTGGCTTCTCTTGCAACAAACTGAACAAATTCGCTAAAGCTTGGAAAATCATGTGTTGATTCTTCAACCGCCAGGACCTTTCTGTTCCATCTGGCTATTAGCCAATCAGGAAGCTTGTTGAGCATTCTTTGGTTTTCACCGCAGTCATTTAGGACAGCAAGACTCTTGATCTGCAACATTGCTGCTTCACAGCTTCGTAGAAAATCTGAGAATTCTCTTAGTTCAATGCTGTCTTTGGGTCCTATTTTTGGCCATGAAGTTATCTTATCCCTGAAGGCCTTGGCAATCACAAAGGGGCTTCCATACCTTTCTTCCATGATGTCCAATGCTGAATAGTAGGCTGCATCTGTGCCTAGCAGGAAGTAACCTTCAATAGCTTTCTTTGCAGGTCCTCCAACATACTTGCGGAGGTAGTAGACCTTCTCATTCACTGGAATATTCTTCCTACCGATCAATGTCTCAAAGGACGTTTTCCAGTCTTTGTACCTTAGTGGATCTCCATTGAAAACAGAAGGCTCTGGTATTGGGAGATGGCTTGCATTGATCGACTCTGTTATTGCTTTGGCAAGTGCTGTGGTGCTGTCTTCTTGATGAGCAATGGCAGCAGGTTGCACACTTTCCACAGTCTGTCTCACCATAGCAGGTTGTACATGTGTGGCGTTTTGTGGTGTTGTCACATGATGCACAGAAAGACTTCTTTGGGTAGTTTTAGCTTCGGTTTTCACATGCGTACTGCTATGGAGCAACTCTGATATCTCTTCGTCCGAACCCACTTCCTGTTCGTAGACCTGTAGACGTGCTTTTGCAGCATTCATTTTCTTAACTGTCTCTAAGCGCTCTAACTGCCTGCGCTTCTCCTCTAATACATTTTTTCTTGCAGCATTTTCTTCTTCTTGTAGTGCAAGCCTCTTTCTGTTCTCAACTTCGAGGTTCCCAAGCTCTTGTTCCTTAAGTTCCATGTCCTCTAATACCTTTAATGTGGCTTAAGTGGCAGCTAGCTCTGCTGCAGCTTCCAGTTTCTTTGAAGAGGTCTGGCTTGATCGCTTTGAACTGGTGCTTGCAAACTTTGAACTTCGCGCACATATACTAGACCTTTTGGAGGTTGCACGTGTAAGCACTGAGCCAGTCTCAGTCCAGTATGCTCGTTCTTTGTGAGTGTCTGGTATCTTTTCTCTTAATTCAAGAGAATCCTCTGCATGTTCCAATAGCTTTCCTGAGACAGCATCACACGTGTCTACTCGGCGGCGCGTCTTGCCATCCGGAGTGGTGTGTTGGCGTAAATCTTGATAAGCTTGTTTTACACTTGTTGAAGCGTTACTGATCTTGGTTATGTAGGTTTGCAGGATTTCAGTGGAGGATGTTCCATCGATTGCTTTCCTAGTCTCTTTAGCAAGAACTTTCCATTTGTCATAAGAGGAAGTAAAGCGATGTTGAAGCTTTTTAGTTTGGCTGTCATACAGTTCTTGACCCTTTTCAGTAAGCTCTCGGGTTCTTTGGCTTCTTCTTAGACTTTCTTCTACAGCAACTTGGGTCTCTACAGCAGCTTGGGTCTCTACAGCTACCTCAGTCTCTTTTGATAGGTTTGCATCTATATCAAGGTCTTTAAACTGCTGCTGTAAACCTGGGGCTTTATTGTTAGCATCTAAGCCCTTTTCATTTGTCTCATACTCGTGCTCAGACATTTTTATCTTTTTTGAATTGGCACCTTAACACCTTTTGTTTAGTAGCTAAAACTTAGTAGCTAAATAAAGTAGCTAAATAAAGTAAGTGACAAACCTAGCTTAATGTTACAGTAAGCTTTTGTTTAGATTGTAATTATGTACCTTAACTTTACCTTTAGATTTAACCAAGTATGTTTTTTACAGTGCTAGAAACACTTTCCACAATGCAAATTAACTTATTTTCACTTAAAAACAGAATAAACACTTCTCTTTAACACCAAAAATAATAAAATAAAATAAATGAAATATTATGAAGGGCCCTTTAAATAATTATTTACCCTTCAAATAGCTTAGCAGTAAATAACTTGGTGAGTTGAGCAATCACTTCCACATGTAAACATGCACATCACAAATTAACCCATTTAATCCCAAATTTTTCCCAGAGACAAAAATATCCAAATCATGTGTCATTAGTATCCCTTTGAAACAATCAATCATAATTTTTTGAAATTTTCATGGAAAAGTGGTTGAAAAAGTGTGTTTTATGATCGGTCACAATTGTGACCGGTGGGATACTGTGTTGTATCAACCATTGGACAGACTGAATATAGGTCTATTTGACCTGTGCATTGTGTGTGTGTGTGTGTGTGTGTGTGTGTGTGTGTGTGTGTGTGTGTGTGTGTGTGTGTGTGTGTGTGTGTGTGTGTGTGTGCGTGCGTGCGTGTGTGCGCGTGTGCGTGTGTGTGTGTGTGTGTATGGAGCCCCCCTAGTCCCACTTTGTCAAAAAAAATTATTATAACTATTTCGTGGCCTCAAGATAGTATCTTGAGGCCACGGGATAGCATCTTGAGGCCACGGGATAGCATCTTGAGGCCACGGGATGGCATCTTGAGGCCACGGGATGCTATCTTGAGGCCACGGGATGGCATCTTGAGGCCACGGGATGGCATCTTGAGGCCACGGGATGGCATCTTGAGGCCACGGGATGGCATCTTGAGGCCCCGGGATGGCATCTTGAGGCCACGGGATGGCATCTTGAGGCCAGGGGATGGCATCTTGAGGCCACGGGATGACATCTTGAGGCCAGGGGATGGCATCTTGAGGCCACGGGATGCTATCTTGAGTGTTTGTGTGTGTGTGTGTGTGTGTGTGTGTGTGTGTGTGTGTGTGAGTGTGTGTGTGTGTGTGTTTCTGTGTGTAAAATTAGGTAGAAAGTTAGGTAGCAGCAGAAAGTAAGGTAGAGCAGTTAGCCTATGTGTATTAGCATGAAGATACAATGGGTTATCCCACCGGTCACTATTGTTGCCGGTGACATGTTTGTGAGTTCTATGACCACATTAAACAAAGTTGAGTAATTGCAAATGCATATATCAATACTAGACAC
This sequence comes from Phoxinus dragarum, assembly GCA_033366665.1. Taxonomy (NCBI): domain Eukaryota; kingdom Metazoa; phylum Chordata; class Actinopteri; order Cypriniformes; family Leuciscidae; genus Phoxinus; species Phoxinus dragarum. The sequence continues at coordinate 98,641 of JARPMJ010000608.1, read as the reverse complement.
CTTAAATATGATGTGTACCAAAAATCTATGTCATATCTTTATGTTAACATACTTTAATAACCTTTTCTTTGGGAGCTTTCTTGCTGCCATCCTCTTCTCTTGGCGCAAAGAGGAAGTAAACTGCTCTGGTCATGTGACAATTTACAGTAAACATGCGACACTGCACATATTTCATTGAGACCCTTTATTATGTCAATATCTGCTGGAAATGCATTGATAGAACATTTAGTATCATTTTTATAGCCTTAGAAATGAAACATTTTTTTACGGTCACTATTGTGACCGGTGGGATTAAACGGGTTAACATTTAACTTTTAGCACTTATAGAGCCCCTTTAGCAGTTGAAGGTTATTCCACTTCTTAATATTTAACTTGTTTTAAATATTCGACTTCTTGTAGGTTTAACCATGCAATGCTCCCGGGTTCTGATTGCCTCTTAATATGTTAACGTTGTATGCACAGTCTTATCTTTTGACGCTCACATTCAATGTAAACGTGCGTTCAGCTCCGTCGACGGACGGCAGGCGCGGATCATCATCTCCCCCACGTCTCCACCTCGTGTCGAGCAGGCTGAGTTCTCACTGTAGCTCCCTCCAGTCAACAGACACGAACACAAGGCGTTCTTCTTTACGGGCATTTATTAGTCAAACATCCTCGATGCCATCAAACATGCCGTGAGAACTAAATAAAAAACAAACTCACATAAGTTACAGAAATAAGAATATTCTCACAGAGAATAGCACATTAATAAATAAACACAACGTTAGATTGACTGTTAATAAACTGTCACACAGTTATGCTTTACATTGATAATTCTACATTAAAAGAACAATGTATACCTCATTGGCCGCGTTAACTCCAGGGAGTGTAAAACAGGTAACAAAGGCAACTTCTCTTCTGTGTGTCTCTCGGTGAACTTACAAAAGTAATGATATTACTAATACCAAAACTTTACGAGCCGCAGTTAGCTCGGCAGGCTACATGTTCCGGTGCTGGTGTAACATCAATAAACGTCTGAACCAACCAAACCTCAGAACAATAGTTCCGCTATATAAGCCTACATAAACAAGTCAGCGTCTACACATATTTCAAAGTAAAAGAAATGCAGATAAATATAAATATATTATGATGCATTTAAACGTGGTTACTTATTAAATTAAAACTATTCTTTTATGGAACTTAAATTATGCAACTGTCTCTGCTGGCAGCTACAATATATATATATATATATGTATAATAAATAGCCTATAAATATTTGTTGTGGATGCAATGCTTTTGAACACTTTTCCTTTGGCATGCTGTGTTTCAATGTTTTAACTACAGAGATAATTGCTTCTCATGATAATAGCAGATTGTGCAAATATAATGCACAACAAGGTCTATTTGTTTCCATTACAAATATAAATAAATTAAAAATACTAGTTGGCCAGTGGAAAAGATTGAGAAAAACTTTCTCTGAAATGCATTTTACACTATTTGATATATATGGTTATTTCGGGGAGGAGACGCAATGTGCGCACAATCTTCCGCTGAGTGGGATTTATAAAGTGATTCATGCGCAGGTTCTGGCGTACGCACGGTTTTATAAGTCTGAATATTTTTTTTGCGCACCCCATTTTTGCCTTTCGGGCGCACGTACACTTTTAGTAAAGATCCTACGCACAGTCTTATAAATGAGGCCCCTGGTCAGAACAGTGATGTTTCACAGCGAGAGTACCATTGCAAGAGTACAGTATGGTGGTTTATATTTAAAGTGCAGCAAAACATTGGTCTCTTTAGTTGGTTGAGCCTTCGTCCTCCATTGTGCCTTTGAAAAGAGTCATGTGATTGTGGTTGACGTTCACCTGAGCTAAATCATTCTATAATTCTATAGATGATTTCAATTTGTTTGGTTTGAATTCATAATTCCTAATATTACCAGTTTTCTCTGTCGCTTTGTTCAATTTGTTGAATCATGCTTAACATTTGCAAACCAGTAAGTTTATTTCTCAAAATAATTGTATAATCAAAGTTTGAAACAGTGCAAGACACCCATAGAGTCACAGACATTAAAGCAAAAGTGTTACAACACTCCCTGGTCTTTCATAAGATTCCAGTAAAAGTGCACAACATGTATAAGTCTGTCTGCTTTTTATTTTACTTAATTGTAAAATCAGTTCAGTCCAGCAGAAGAGCTCAAACCCAGAGAAACCCATGAAATACTAAATAAAAAGATCATAAAGTTTCCTCAAAGTGCTTTTTGATGAAAGATGAATGTGTTTATATTAATATGGTTCCTCTAATAAAGAGTGAACACATAATCTAAAGGATTAAACTGAATCTGTTCTCTGTTCCAGTTCAGTCCAGCAGAAGAGCTCAAACCCAGAGTCCAGCTGTGTGTCTATGAAGAGTAACAGCTCTATGGATCATCTAATAGAGTTTAAGAGTGGAGACAAACATCCTAATCTCAGGTATATAATTTCTAAAAAAATTATACTTATAGTATTGTTGATTTAGAAGCAAAATTAATTAAAGTCAGTCATTTAGTCAGTCTAATACAGACTGTATTAGAAGTGCGAAGTGTGTTATGTATTGTATTTTATTTTAATTGTATTTATTGTCTGTATGTCTGTACCTTTTGCTGCAAAACTAGTTTCCCCCAAGGGGGACAATAAAAAGTAAACAAACAAACAAACAAACAAACAGACAGCAATGACATCAAGTAAATGTAAGCTGAGATTTTTTCCACCTTTATATAATTTCAAGTCGTCACCTTTATTTATATAGCGCTTTTTACAATACAGATTGTATCAAAGCAGCTTCACAGTGATAACATGAAAATAATACAACAAAGTTGTTTCTAGAAGAAAATTGCTTCATCGTCCACATTAAGTAAGGCAGATCAATAATATTGTTGAATATTAAATGTCTCTATCTAAGCGAGCCAAATGCCAAGGCAAACAGTGGCAAGGAACCAAAACTCCATCAGGCGACAGAATGGAGAAAAAAACATTGGGAGAAACCAGGCTCAGTCGGAGGGACAATTCTCCTCTGGCCAACGAACAAACAGTGTATGATTATTAATCTGGCAGCATTACAGGTCAGAAGTCAGATTGGATCAGAACATTCAGAGTATTTATCCATTTCCATCTGGTTGGAAGTCGGAGTCATCACGCCGGTATGGAGACGAGTTGTTCAGGATCAGTGCCGATGGCTGTCGTGTCGATGAGGCCTTCACAGGGCTGATGAGGCTGGCCCTTCAGGGATGCGTTGTGATGGGTCCAGGCGCAGGTCCACCATAGGGAAGAGAGTAGTTGACACTTCAGGACTGCGTTGTCGTCGTGTCCAGGTGCTGGTCCTTCATCAGATCTGGATAATATGCTATGTGTGTTTCAGTTATTGAGGGCCTGCGGCGGCAGCCTAATGCTGGAGGAAAGGCCCGTTCCTTCGCGTGAAGAGGGCGGCATTGCGCGAGACGCGAGCGTGGTGCTCTGCGGGCCTTATTGTCCATTTTCTATAGCAGGAATTATTGAATGATCCGGTTTGGAGAAATGCGCGGAAGGAGATCGCGGATGTTTCGCCCGTGGAGGACCCGTTTGTTTGGCCTGACGCCCGTGAGATAACGGCAGAGGATTCTGGCAAAGAATCCTGAAGGACGCACGCCATTTTTGCCTTTCGGGCGCACGTTTTAGTTTTTATTGAAAGGATCCCCATTAGCTACAGCCGTGCTGCAGCTATTCTTCCTGGGGTCCTGAAAAATATGTACAGAAAAAATAAAAAGTAAATCCACAAACACATACACATATACACATGTACATACACATATCAACGTACATATGTACCCTCATACGGGCATGAGATATACACACATAAAAACACATTCTACACATGTGCATGTACATACATATTCACACACATCTATAAATAAATAAATATAAACAGTCAGATGTATTATTTTGATAGATGCTGTTTTACATTTAATTTAAATTTATTAGCATTGTTAGTAAGCATGATATGTTTTGGCAGTTTATTCCATTCCTTCATACCTCTGAACATAACAGTGTTTTTTATGGCATTTGTTCTTGCTATGTGTAAGGTGAAGTTGCCTTTAGTTGCATGTCTGGTACTGTACTGATGATTGTCTACACTAAAAGAAAGATGCTTGAAAAAAAAAGAGGGCAATTTTGAGATGGAAATGTTTCTTATGAAAATTAACAGTGAATACAACAGTCTATCTTCGACCAACAACCAATTAAGATCTTTGTGCATTAATATAATATTTCTCCTATAGCTGCACCTAAGTACTACACGAGCTGCTCTATTCTGTATAAGTTGTAATTTATTAATATATTCACCAGTGGCATTCGACCAAACTGCTGGGCAATAGTCGAGGTATGTCAATGTTAGTGCTTTCATCGCATAATTCATAATATTTGTAGTCAAAAAATGTGCATGTCTTCTCATAATAGATATACCTCTTCCCATTTTTGCAATAATATTATTATGTTTTTTCCATGATAATCTAGAGTCAACTATTACACCCAGCAGTCTAGTCTCATGCACCTGTTCAATAATTGCGTTATTAATTTTAATATTAATTACATGATTTTGATTAATGTTATAATTTGAACCTAAAATCATGCAGTTCGTTTTTTATCTACTACATATTGTAATACTATATTTAGAACAGTTTCTAATTCCATATGTGTACTTGCTGATGTATATAGTTGAATCATCAGCGTACATGACAATGTTAGCCTTGTTTAAAATATACGGTAAATCATTAGTAAAAATATTAAATAATAATGGACCCAGACAACTGCCTTGGATTACTCCACATGTGATATTTCTGATACCTGAGAGACTGCCATTAAAAAACACTGTCTGTGTTCTGTTTGACAAATAACTGTACATCCATGTGATTGCTGACTGCTCAAAACCATAACAAGATAATTTTGTTAATAACAAGTCATGATCTATGATGTCAAAGGCAGCCGAAAAATCTAAAAATACAACACCTGTAATATTTCTCTTTTCAGTCTCTCTAAGCCAATCATCAGACATGTGAGTCAGTGCAGTGGCAGTGGAGTGACTTTTTCTGTATGCATGCTGAAAATCTGTTAATAAATAATTTGTATAAAAATAGTTATTAATTTGATCGTATACTATAGATTCCATTATTTTCGATAATACAGGTAATATACTTATCGGACGGCTGTTGGGACCAGAGAAAGGCAGTTTTTTATCTTTGGGCAGAGGAACTATTTTAGCCTGCTTCCATGCCTGTGGGCAGGTACAGCAGATAAAACTGAGGTTAATGATATGGGTTAGAACAGGGGCAATAAAGTCAGCAGCTAGTTTAAGGAGTCTGCTGTCAAGACCGTCAACACCCGGTTTATTTTTACAGGATTTTAAAAGATTCTTTACTTGATCTGTATTTACACTTTCTAATTTAAAACTTAAGTTTTTATTTTTCATCAGTTAATTTCGTATTAATCGGTAAGACATGTCATTACTTAGATTAGGCATATTTTCTCTTAATGCTTAATTTTCTCTTAACTTGCACGTACACTTTTAGTAAGGATCCTACGCACAGTTTTATAAATGAGGCCCCTGGTCAGAACAGTGATGTTTCACAGCGAGAGTACCGTTGCAAGAGTACAGTATGGTGGTTTATATTTAAAGTGCAGCAAAACATTGGTCTCTTTAGTTGGTTGAGCCTTCGTCCTCCATTGTGCCTTTGAAAAGAGTCATGTGATTGTGGTTGACGTTCACCTGAGCTAAATCATTCTATAATTCTATAGATGATTTCAATTTGTTTGATTTGAATTCATAATTCCTAATATTACCAGTTTTCTCTGTCGCTTTGTTCAATTTGTTGAATCATGCTTAACATTTGCAAACCAGTAAGTTTATTTCTCAAAATAATTGTATAATCAAAGTTTGAAACAGTGTAAGACACCATAGAGTCACAGACATTAAAGCAAAAGTGTTACAACACTCCCTGGTCTTTCATAAGATTCCAGTAAAAGTGCACAACATGTATAAGTCTGTCTGCTTTTTATTTTACTTAATTGAAAAACCAGTTCAGTCCAGCAGAAGAGCTCAAACCCCGAGAAACCAATGAAATACTAAATTAAAAAGATCATAAAGTTTCCTCAAAGTGCTTTTTGATGAAAGATGAATGTGTTTATATTAATATGGTTCCTCTAATAAAGAGTGAACACATAATCTAAAGGATTAAACTGAATCTGTTCTCTGTTCCAGTTCAGTCCAGCAGAAGAGCTCAAACCCAGAGTCCAGTTGTGTGTCTATGAAGAGTAACAGCTCTATGGATCATCTAATAGAGTTTAAGAGTGGAGACAAACATCCTAATCTCAGGTATATAATTTCTAAAAAAATTACACTTATAGTATTGTTGATTTAGAAGCAAAATTAATTAAAGTCAGTCATTTAGTCAGTCTAATACAGACTGTATTAGAAGTGCGAAGTGTGTTATGTATTGTATTTTATTTTAATTGTATTTATTGTCTGTATGTCTATACCTTTTGCTGCAAAACTAGTTTCCCCCAAGGGGGACAATAAAAAGTAAACAAACAAACAAACAAACAGCAATGACATCAAGTAAATGTAAGCTGAGATTTTTTCCACCTTTATATAATTTCAAGTCGTCACCTTTATATATATATAGTGCTTTTTACAATACAGATTGTATCAAAGCAGCTTCACAGTGATAACATGAAAATAATACAACAAAGTTGTTTCTAGAAGAAAATTGCTTTACTTAATTGTAAAACCAGTTCAGTCCAGCAGAAGAGCTCAAACCCAGAGTCCAGCTGTGTGTCAATGAAGAGTACCTGCTCTACAATTCAGCCAGCAGTCTTTAAGAGTGGAAACACACAGTCTGATCTCAGGTATACAGCAGTAATATACTGTAATATACAGCAGTGTACTGATCTGAATTTTAACCGAATAATTCTAAATTACAATCCATTAAGTTTCAATCTATTAATGATCACCATTGTGCTTTTGTGTAAAGCTCTATGTATTGTATTGTTAATAAATTCTCACACTGTAAATACTGTTGGTCTGTTACTCCTTTATTGGTTACTCAATTTATGTGACACAGTTACATCAATATCAGTGTGTCTGATTCTTTACCCTCTTCATTCTGATTTAAGGTCAAATCTTCTATCCAGACCAGTTAAAAACAAAACTGTGTACATGCCTGGGATTCAACCACAAGACTTTAATGAAAGCATGTATCCTGGTTACAGGTAAAGTGTAGGGCGTTTTGTTTTTGTTGTTTCATTTTAGGTGCTGCAATTCATATCACACATCACTCAAACACATGGTTAATAATTGAAACATTTCAGAAACCTAATGATTTTCTGTGTCCCATAATACAACAAACAAATAATTTAGTCATTTATGACAATTTACTTCTATAACTTGTGTAATACTGTATTTTAATCTTACAGCCATGACTCTAAACCTGCTGAAGTCCTCAACACATTGAGATCAAATCTGAGACAGAAGTTTGAGTGTGTGTGTGAGGGAATATCAAAGCAGGGAAACCCAACACTCCTGAATGAGATCTACACAGAACTCTACATCACTGAGAGTGGAAGTGGAGAGATCAATAATGAGCATGAGGTGAGACAGATTGAGACACAGTCCAGGAGAGCAGAAACTGAGGACACACCGATCAAATGCAGTGACATCTTTAGACCTTTACCTGGACAAGACAAACTCATCAGAACTGTGCTGACAAAGGGAGTCGCTGGCATTGGAAAAACAGTCTCTGTGCAGAAGTTCATCCTGGACTGGGCTGAAGGGACAGATAATCAGGACGTCCAGCTCATATTTCCACTTCCTTTCAGAGAGCTCAACTTGATGAAAGACAAAACACTCAGTCTTTCAGATCTTCTTCATCGCTTTTTCCCTGAAACCAAAGAAATGAACATATCCAGTAATAAGTATAAAGTGCTGTTCATCTTTGATGGTCTGGATGAGTGTCGTCTGCCTCTGGATTTCCAGAGCGATGTGAGGTTGTGTGATGTGACTGAATCCGCCTCAGTGGACGAGCTGCTGGTGAACCTCATTGTGGGGAATCTGCTTCCCTCGTCTCTCATCTGGATCACCTCCAGACCAGCAGCAGCGGATCTCGTCCCCGCGGAGTGTGTCCATCGAGTGACAGAGGTACGAGGCTTCAGTGACACACAAAAGGAGGAATACTTCTGGAAGAGAATTAGTGATCAGAGTCTGGCTGACAGGATCATCTCACACCTGGAGTCCTCAAGGAGCCTCTTTATTATGTGCCACATCCCCGTGTTCTGCTGGATCTCAGCCACTGTTCTAGAGGAGATGTGCAGTGAAGCAGAGAGAGGAGAGATTCCCAGAACTCTCACTCAAATGTACACACACTTCCTGCTCATTCAGACCAACATCAAACATGAGAAGGACTATGAGAAGAAAGTGAAAGATGAAGACATGTTTGTCAAACTGGGGAAACTGGCTTATCGGCAGCTTGTGAAAGGCAACCTGATCTTCTATGAGGAAGACCTGAGCGAGTGTGGCATTGATGAGGCAGAAGCATCAGTTTACTCAGGATTGTGCACTCAGATCTTCAGAGAGGAGTTGGGCTTGTATCAGGGGAAAGTCTTCTGCTTTGTTCATCTGAGCATTCAGGAACATCTAGCAGCTCTATATGTGCATCTCTCCTTTATAAACTATAACATCAATGTGTTTGACCAGATTACCAAACCAACTAATGGAGACAAAGTGTCACTATCTGATCTCCACCAGAGAGCTGTGGATGAGGCTTTAGACAGTAGAAATGGGCATCTGGACCTTTTCCTTCGTTTCCTTCTGGGTCTGTCAGTGAAGTCTAATCAGAGTCTCTTACGAGAACTAATGACACAGACAGCAAACAGCTCTCACAGCAATGAGAAAACAGTTGACTATATTAAAGAAAAGATCAGTGAGAATCCCACTCCAGATAAATACATCAATCTGTTTCACTGTCTGAATGAACTGGGTGATCTTTCTCTAGTGAACGAAGCTGAACCTCATATGAGCTCTGGAGGATTACGTGATGTGAAACTCTACTCGTTTCAGTGGTCAGCTTTAGTGTTTGTGTTGTTGTCCTCAGAGGAGACACTGCAGGAGTTTAACCTGAGCAGCTTAATTGGAGACAGTAATGATCAGTAAGTAACACTGAGTACAATCATTACAGTCTATGGGCCCTATTTTAACAATCTGAAACGCAAGTATCAAACGTGAAGTAACTTTCTAGCATGTCTAGCTAAATCTAAAATGTGTTGGTCTGAAGTAGCTACATTACTCATAGGTGTGGTTTGGGCGTAACATGCAATAAACCAATCAGAGCGCCAACTCACATTCCCTTTAAGAGCAGACGAGCTTGTTCCACGGCGGATTGCTATTATAACGGCAGATTTTCCAGGCACATGCCAGGAGCGGTTCACAGCTGAGGAGACAGACGTTCATTGTATGAGGATGGGAGAAAGCCACCCAAATTAGCTTCGGTTAAACAGGCGTATAATAATTTGGTTAAATGTGTAAGCTAGATTTATGCCTATTTTTTCACATCTTCTTGGACACACCAATAATTTCCCTCGTATGGTAATATTTTTCCTTGTAATTATGTACAGTTTGCAAAAATGTGAACTGCTGCGTTTGTGTTGATGAGAGAAGCAAAGTGTGTGCTCATTGTGCAAACATTACATTATGGCCATACAAGCATCCACCCTTAAAATAGCATATGAATAACGCGTCTGTGGTTCCTGGTCTGTGGCGGAATTGTTTTCTCAAACTGCAATATAGCACCAGGGAACGTTTGTGCTGGAACACGCCTCCTCTTTTCGCTGAACTGCCCCCACGAGTGCAAGTTAATTCCCTAATTTACAGACGTGCGTCTGTGAAGGGAAAAGTCTGCTGTGCGTCGGGTGTAAAATAGAAATGATACATGCGTCGGTGTGCTAAGTCAATTGTGCTGGTTGCAAGATAGGGCCCTAAAACATCATGAACAAAGAGAAACTAAGAGATCAGAGATGTTTCAATGCATTAATGCTTATTATTATTTTTAAATGCTTATTTATTTTTTATTTTCAATTAGTGTCACACAAAATACAGCAGATGAAGTTCTTCAGAAGCTGCTGCCTGTGGTTACAGAAACTAGATCAGTTGTGTAAGTAACACTGAGAACAATCATCTCTGCTAAAACATTATGACATTTCTTAAACATTATAAATTAATGGTTTAACAAAAAATATGAGTGTCACACTTCAGCTTTTAAACCCTTCACCTATCTGACCTGATTTGTGATCTACTTAATAGTTTTTTATGATATTTGTGTGAGAAATTTATTTTAAAATATATTCATTTTATAATTTATGTATATAAACATTTATATGTAGACTTTTTATATTTTAATTTAAATGTTAATACATTTATATTTAGGGAAAAATAGATGTATTCTATGTATTCTATTTTATAATTTTTATATATTATATCTATATATTTTTCGCCCTCACAAATTATAAACACAATTAAGAAAACAAAGATTTCTGTGTTGATCTGGGAGAGTGAAGAGTGTGTCATTGTTCTCTACAGGTTGAGAGATTGTGGTGTCACAGATGAAGGTTGTGCTGCTCTGGCTTCAGCTCTGAGATCAAACCCCTCACACCTGAGAAAACTGAATCTGTCATATAATAAACTAGGAGACTCAGGAGTGAAGCTGTTTTTTGCTGTACTGGAGAATCCTCACTGTAAACTGGAGAAACTGAGGTAAGATCATATGTGATTTTCACATTAAAATGTCACTGTGAATTCATAAAGTATAATCAAAATGGAATAAAATGCAGGGAAATAACTATTATTACATTAATTACAAGCAAAACTATTGAAACAACATGATCAAATTCACCAACTTAAATTTATGTCATATGATGTAAGAGGATTAATATTTTTTCAGTTTAAAGCGTTTGCTGTATTTCTACTGCTGCTGTGAGTTCATGTGTTTGATCTGTAAACAGTAGGGGTGTAACGACGATACACGTATTCATATTGAACCGTTCGGTACGAGGCTTTCGGTTCGGTTTTCGGCACGCATTTTCAAACCGAACAGATCGTTAGACCATTTTTCCTGCCGACCAAAATTTTGTTATTTCAAATGTAGGCGCGTTGCGCGTGGCAAGTGCACTCAAAATCAAATGGCAAATGTAATGTAAGTCGAACGAAACTGAGCTATACGTTATTGTGTGGTTGACGGACCGTTTATCAGTGTGGACCAATGCAGAGCGAGCCGATCTTGATCAAGCATTACTGTTACTACACAGCGAGATCCAGTAAAGAAAGCATTTGAATTTGCCACTGAAGTAATAACATCGCTGCGAGATCTAGTGAGAAACACTTTCTCCATTATTAACATCAAACATCGCTGACGTGGAAACCAGGAAGAAACATTGTGCCATGAATTAACTATTCAGTGTCTACAGATCAGCAACATTCACCATGGATTTACTGTAGTAACACTAGTAACTGTAACCATGGAAGTTTGGCAGGAATAGTAGGCTATAATGCTTTCAAGTAACATTACGTCGGTTTAATTTTGATATTATGAATACAATTGCTGCCCTCAAATGTTAATCTGAACTAAAATAAACCCTTGTTTATAACTACTACAATATTACATTTCATTTTGTCCAATGAGCTGTTTTGTTTTATATGCTCCTAAGAAAATTCAAGTATAGCTCCATCATTGTTCAAAGTAAAAAATATATATACTTGATGTAAATATGATGTTAGTTTTAATAAAAATATAATAAAAAAAATTAAATCAAGGAAATTTATTTGGCATTTCTTTCTTTTTGCTGTATCGATGATGTACCGAATCGTGACACAAGTGTATCGTATCGAACCGAACCGTGAATTTTGTAAAACCGTTACACGCCTAGTAAACAGAGATTCAAGTTCTCAGTCGCTACGACAGATTTTTGTTAACCCTCTGGGGTCTGAGGGGTTTTCTGGGTCCTGGAGGTGTTCGGACATGCTCTGACATTTGCGCTTATTTCTTAAGTCTTATTACACTGAATTCAGCACAAACTCTGCTACAATAGTATATCAGCAGCATGTATGTAAAAGTTTGTAGTTTTGAGATAATGATGTTTATGCGTGGTTTATGAAAAAAAAATTGTCACTGAAATAAGGTCATAATACCCATACTGATTATTTCTTCACAAGACTTTGAAAATGTTATCATGTAGCCTAGAATATTTGCTTCAAAACTATGCGAAAATCATCCTGCATACTCATTCAGATAAAACAATATATTGATTTAAAATTTGTAAGACATGTTTTGTGTAAGAAAGCTTTTGAGAAGAAGACTTTATGCCATAATGGCCCTATTAGGAGCTCTCAGGCCATATCATTATCGGGAACCTTGCAACCTTGCACAAAGAATGACTGCATTTAAAAAAAATGGCTTTTTGATTTTTGGGATTTATTTACAACACAACATAATCCAAATATACCCAAAAAAGGACAAAAAAAGCACATTATTGAACACACTGATCACCCCTTTGTGCCATTCCTGAAACATAGGTGTCATACATACCTGTCATTTCCATGTTGTTCGATTTTTCATTTTACTATGTAGGCCTATATGTACAGAGAATCATGTGTTTAAGTCAGTAGGACTCCATCAGTTGTCTCTCATCTGGTCCCTGTAAAAAAAAAAACGAAACAACTGTTTTGCCGGTTACATTTTGCCGGTTACTCGACACAGGTAAATTACAATCAAAGTTTTTTTTTTTTTATTGAATACTTGAATTTTATCGAGGAATCGTGACAGTCCTAATTACATTCATTAAAACAATTGGGAGTCGACATGATTACTATTCATTTTAATATCACATCTGTGTAAATGAAGTGTAAGAAATCCTTTTTTTCTGTGTTCAAGTGTTCAATCTCTCTTTCTTGAGTTGAGGTGATTGAGTGATTGATCTGTAAATGATTGAACACATGAGCTGATCCTCAGACCTGATATGATCAACATTTAACACTCTTTACTTTAAGCACAGTCTGGTCTTTAGTACATGAAGAAAAAGATGCATTTATCCTTAATGACCATCACATCGATTTTTTTACCATCTTTACACATTATTTAATGTGATATAAACAATTTTTATATACGTTTTATATAAGCTTTTCTCTCACACAAACACAAACAAATAACATGGTGAATCTCACTTACATCAAACATGGTGATCTGTGCTTTTTTTAATTATGAAGTCTGTTGATTCGATCTGTGTGTCTGATCTGAGAGAGTGAATAATGTTTCATTGTTTTCTACAGGTTGTGTCATTGTGGTGTCACAGATGAAGGTTGTGCTGCTCTGGCTTCAGCTCTGAGATCAAACCCCTCACACCTGAGAGAACTGGATCTGTCATATAATAAACTAAGAGACTCAGGAGTGAAGCTGTTATCTGCTGTACTGGAGAATCCTCACTGCAAACTGGAGATACTGTGGTAAGATCATCTCTACCATGAAGACTCGGAGTGAATAAGGATTAATATGTAAATAGTGTATACAATATATCTTTGGTATAAACCCCATCCGGTGGTTCAGCCACAGATTCCTGCTTGGACCGTCAGATACTCAACACTCAAATTTTGACACATTTAATTCTCTGTTGGAACAAAAGTGGCTAACTTCTGTCAACCTCATCTATAAGCAAGGACAAAAATAAAGATAATAATTTAAATCAATATCAATTCTGGAATAAGAAAAATCTAAACAAAGAAAAAACACGATAGTTCGTTGAATATTTTTTTTCTCCCAGCCCTAATACACACACGTGTTCCTTAAAATGTTTACAATGACATTAAACACAGACACACACACACACAAACACACATGCACGCGCACACACACACACCAATGGAGAAGATTAAACAAAACTCGCTGAGGTTTCCCCACTGCGACCTTAATGTGGAATCATTTGTAGCAATTGAAAATAAACTACTTTTCAAAAACAGCATCATTCACATTCTTTCTGAAAACGTACACATATGTAACAGTTGGTCACGTGCTGTGAATAATGAGCACTTCTAATCCATAACACTATTTAAAGTGTACAAAAAATATGATTAAGGATTTTTATAATTATCTGGATATTAACTCCTTAGATAGATACATAAACTAGTACCAATATATTCTAAACATGTAATAAATACACTATTTTAAGTAATTGTTTTATCTGAGAATGCATAGATCTCTAAAATGATCTTTCTCATTCACTTTTCACAGTTCTCAATGAAATTCACCCGTGAATCAAACAATCAGCACTAAATATACAGAATTAAACATTAAATACAAACATACATACCACATACACACATTACACACTAAATGTTCTCTATATGTGGTCTTGGGCCCTTATGTACGCCATTAATGCTCAAAATGGAGTACTGAGCTCATGCACCTCTGAACCAATGAGCTTTTAAAACTTTTAACTCAACACCCAATCGATAGAATACTCACATCTGCACACTCTTAAAGGGTACCTATTATGCAAAGTTCCCTTTTACATGGTGTTTGAACATAAATGTGTGTTGGCAGTGTGTGTACACAACCACCCTATAATGATAAAAATCCAACCAGTGTTTTTTTTTAAATCCCCATAAATCATAAGCAGTGTCTCAGAACGAGCTGTTCTCAGAATCAATGTGACGTAGAATTGCACAAGCCCCGCCCACGACTGTTGATTGACACTGCAGTTTGAGCATAGACCTGCCCTAAGTGAGCTGGACACAGTCCGCCATTGTTTCAACGCTGGAGCAGCTGTAGAATGTCTCCGAAAGCGATTAAGGTGTTCTGTTTTTTGGATGTTAGAATAAACATAGCAGTCTTTATTTACTCTCGTTATTACTCGAGGATTAATCAGTACAACTGCTCTCGTGATCCAGCTTACAGTCTCCGGAGCGACAGGACTAACGCTACTGATCACGGCAGAAATTAAAGTGAGAGCGAGCACTTTATGACAGCTCGAGCTCATCGAGTCGTTTTACAGATATACAGTTTACTATCATCTTTCTGTGAGATGAGGCTCTGCCCCCTCTGCGTGGAACCGCATCTCATTAACTTTTAAAGGAGACACACTAAAACAGTGTTTTTCTCAGCCCCCCAAAAATGACAATTTAAACATGCTGTAAAATATTATCTGTGGGGTATTTTGAGCTAAAACTTCACATACACACTCTGGACATCAGAGACTTATTTTACATCTTGTGAAAAGGGGCATAATAGGTGCCCTTTAAACATTTTACAACATTAAATTAACAAATAATTGGAATTAATACCTGAATAGACCCTTAAATATTATACAACATTAAATTAACTAATAATTGGAATTAATACCTGAATAGAGGGGGAGAAGATTAAACAAAACTCGCTGATGTTTCCCCACTGCGAACTTTATGTGGAGTTCTCCCCCTAGTGTTCAACAAGACCAGGGTAATCGATTGGACGTCGCATTGTGCCAAACTAATAGATCGCAGATGAACACAAAATTACTTACAAATTAATTATTTACATTTTATAAACCTTTATACACACATTTGAAATAGCGTGACTATACTGATGTCAATGTTTCACCGATTTAAGGATTTATAAAATACATATTTAAATCTGTCATACACACACATTGGGTTTCCATGTTCTATAGGGACTTTCCTTAGAAATAATGATTTTTTTAAAATAAGATTTTATAATATATGTCATATTGACAGCATTATGTTATTTATTTTTTAAGTGTTATGTTTATCTGGATATAGGCTTAATGTGTGGCATTGTTCTCTACAGGTTGTATGATTGTGGTGTCACAGATGAAGGTTGTGCTGCTCTGGCTTCAGCGCTGAGATCAAACCCCTCACACATGAGAAAACTGGATCTGTATAAGAATAATCTAGGAGACTCAGGAGTGAAGCTGCTCTCTGCTGTACTGGAGAATCCTCACTGTAAACTGGAGTTACTGGGGTAAGATCATCTCTACCATAAAGACTCGGAGTGAATAAGGATTAATATGTAGATAGTGTATACAATATAACTTTGGCGTAAACCCCATGCGGTTGTTCAGCCACAGATTCCTGCTTGAACCGTCAGATCCTGCCGGTGGTAGAAGGCAACGATGAGGAGACTCCCTGAAGAGGAACATTTACATCTTCATATATTATTATCTCCCAAAAGAAAGTAAAACTAACAGCTAAATAAACCGGATGAACTACAAACCAGACAACAGATGCAGGTTACAGTGAAGAGGTTTTTTAAAAAAAGCACAAATGTTTGATATAAATCAACTTGCCTTGTAATGCTTGTGCAAACAGACCCTTGTAAAAGCGTGAGCTTTGCCTCAAAATGTGTGTGTGCAGCTGAAAAGAGGAAAGTGGTGTGTGTTTCACCTGAACCAGGACTGTCACCATATCAGATTTATCACTACATGATTTTCATGGCCAAAATAACACACGATGACAAAATATCACCATATCTATTGAAATTTTGAAGAAGAAAAAAATGCTAACAGACAAATTCACCTTTATTTTTTTGAAAAAAAAAAATCACACCATGGCATAAAAAGGAACAATTCCACTTAATGGCAACTAGTTTGAAATAATGGTAACACTTTATCACAAGTATACAGTAACACAGCGCTTAGAAATCATTTGCAAAATATTTATACTTAATGTTATATAATAGTATATAAGCTGTTGTCAATATATTAAGAGACTATATACAAATAGTGAATCCTTCATTCATTGTTACTGTAATTAACAAAGTGTTATTGTTTAATTAGCTCTTGTGTAAAATGTTAGATAATGCTTTGTTAACAATGTATTAACCATGAATAGTTCTCACTTTAGATTAGGTAACGGAAATTTAAAAAAATCACTAAGTGCTTTTATACAGCCTTTATTCAATATTAATTACATTAGTATTAAGAATTCCTTAAAATGTTTACAAATACATTAAGCACGCACACACACGCGCGTGCACACTTTGGTTTCCATGTTTTATTTTTAATTTTTTACTGTACAAACTGTATATTTTATCCCCTAATCCTCAGTGATGTATTTTAACAATGTGAACTAATGAGTATTTGTATACATTTCATATTGAAAGCATTATGTTTTTTATTTTTTTAAATGTTATGTTTTTCTTTGGATATGGGCTTAATGTGTGTCATTGTTCTCTACAGGTTGAGGGATTGTGGTGTCACAGATGAAGGTTGTGCTGCTCTGGCTTCAGCTCTTAAATCAAACCCCTCAAACCTGAGAGTAATGAATCTGTTTGGGGTTAAATCAGGAGACTCAGGAGTGAAGCTGCTGAACGATCTGAAGGATGATCCACATTATAAACTGGAGAGACTAGAGTAAGAATAGTTTTTAACGATTTTCATCATCATATTTTCATTTAACGTTGAAATGGCTAGAAAGTTTTACTCCCTAGAAATAAAATGACATTTTACCAGGTTCAGTAACACCGTGTTGTGTGTGTGTGTGTGTGTGTGTGTGTGTGTGTGTGTGTGTGTGTGTGTGTGTGTGTGTGTGTGAATATTATGTCTGAGATCATCAGATAATGAGTCTAAAATTCAGCTTTGGTGTCTGTAGGTCTCTGCATTTTAAACTGTGAATTATGTGTATGATAATCTGAGATTTGAGTTGTTTGTTAACTGATATTAAATTTGTAGTGAAATGATAATTTCAGCTGGTTCTGTATCAGCTGTCCGTTGTATGAAAGTGACTTTGATTTTGAAAAGTGACTTTGAGCATCAGATAGAAGCTATATTATCATCTTTGAGAATTAATTAATATAGATTATCTAGTTGTTTTCTTATGAAAAGATGTGACATACATAATATCTCATACTGCATATGTAACTGTGTGTGTGTTTTATTTTAGGTATTAGATGACAGTCTGATCTTCTAATGACCATCTAAAGGTGAATAAGGATCCACTACAGAGACTCACAGTCAACAGAATCAACAGAGATTGAAGATAAATTACGACTTTATTTAGATTTCAACGATCTTCTGACAGACCTGATGAGGTGGCAGGGAAACACCATTTATTTCACAGCAGCAAATTACAGTTTATCATTCATAGATTAACCATTTTATTTGTATAAACGCACCGTACCCCATTAAGCTTGGAGTTTTGTTACAGAGTAAATAAAGAGCCTGAATATCTCTGTTTGTGTTGTAACAGCAGAGGAAGACAGAGACTAATGAAATATATATTTTTTATAATTATGAGAAGAAAAAACAGTTCAAGCTCACTTTTAGAAAACAATGGAAGCTTGAGTTAATACATCATGTTTTTAATAATAGTTGCATTACATTTATTAATGTATTAAAGGGGTCATATGATGCATTTTCATGGTTTCCTTTTTCTTTAGTGTGTTATGTAGCTGTTTGTGCATGTATAAGATCGTTAAACTTACAAAGCTCAGTCTCCCAGAATAAAAAGATTTATTCGATCTTTTGCCGGTATACACTGAAGATTTTGAGCTGTCCCAGACGAAAGATTCCCCAAATCCCAAACCAGTTCTACCAGAAAGACGGGAGGATAAATACTGTAACAATTACTCATTTATTACCAGCCCAGCAAGCAATATTATGATATAAAGTTCTTTGGCGTAGGCCCTGTCCGTAGCTCGCAATCTGAGGGTCCGGACTCTGCATTTCCTGCCTGAAGATGAAGGCAGTGGCTCAGCCGACCCCCAAAAATAGGTGGAAGATTAATTCAACCGGGAACGGTAAAGAAAAGTATACCCATCAGTCGTGTATTCAGTAGTTCCTAAAACATAGAAAGAAAA
This sequence comes from Phoxinus dragarum, assembly GCA_033366665.1. Taxonomy (NCBI): domain Eukaryota; kingdom Metazoa; phylum Chordata; class Actinopteri; order Cypriniformes; family Leuciscidae; genus Phoxinus; species Phoxinus dragarum. Next base: position 79,767 of record JARPMJ010000608.1, on the reverse strand, counting down.
AAGAGTTAACAATGCATTTTTATGTTTCTGCTGCTGTATTTACATTTAACCCTCTGGGGACCAAGGTGTTTTTGGGGTCCTTAAGATGTTCTGACATGCCCTGACATTTGTGCTTTTTTCAGTTGCTTATAAACATATTAATGGTAAAGGTGTAATTACACTCTATTTATCACAAACAGAGCTACCATAATATGTGAGCAACATGCATGTACATGTTTGTATTTTTGAGAGAATAATGTTTATGCATGGTTATTCAAAAAACAAAAAAATAATGTGTCTGAAATAACGCAACAAAACACATAGTAAATATGTGTTAACAATACCTTTGAGTAATGGATGTTGTCGCTTAGAGTTTTTCCTTCAAAATTATCTGAAAATCATCCTGCCTAATCATTCACATTTTGTAAAACACTTTTTGTTTGGGAAGGCAATATGCGCAGGGGCGTAACTGATCTAACACCATCATGTATAGTAAGTGGTTCACACCTGAAAAGACAATGGCCCGCTTAATGACCCCGCATAATGAGCCTTTAATTCAGGTGTGTCACACAGGGAAAGAATGTGAGGACTAGATAAATATATATATATATATATATATATATATATATATATATATATATATATATATATATATATATATATATAATCCAAATATAAATAAAGTCAAATGCACATTTTTAGTACATAGTCATACCTGTTAACAAATCCTGTTCAAATAGGCTATATAAGCCATTCTACAGAATTGGTTCAAAGTTAGATTTGGAAACTTTTCTTTTTTTTCAAAAAAAATTTTATACATGCAAATTGTATAAAAGGTAAACATTTCTAGTAATTTTGCAGTAAATTCTCATACTGTATTTTCAGAAAGTTTTGGAATACATCCTCTGCCCAATTGTGTCACTAATAATAAACAATAATAAATAATTGAATGAGAAGGCTTATATTGACCTATAAAGATTATTTTACATCTACCTTGTAAATATATTTTTTGTTATTTTATTAAAAAGTGTTCACATGTAAATCGACAACAATTGCAATTTTAACAATTTTTCAAGTGTAAAGTATTACTTTTACATTTAGTAATTTAGCAGACGCTTTTATCCAAAGCGACTTACAACTGAGGACTACAGCAAGCGAGTCATCGTGAAGAGGCAAAAATGACGCAAGAAGTGCTCAAAATACAAAGTTCAGGCATTGCTCAGAGTAGCATAAGCCAAACAAGGGAGGATTAAAGGAAAAGTTTTTTTTTAAAGTTTTTTTTTATGTCAAGTGCTCACGGAGGAGATGAGTTTTCAGTTGTCTTTTGAATGTAGTTAGGGATTCTGCATTCGGTAGGGAGTCGATATCTGGAGATTTTCACGGGTCTCAGCGCTATCAATTCCCCAGGCCGCCATGCCAGAATCCCGTTCCGCAGAGACCACCGATCCAGAGACTGTTCACGTCACGTCTGCTGATCCAGAGACCGTTCCAGTTCCAGAGGCCGTCCCCGAACAGTCCGCTGTCGTTCCGGAGACCGTCCCCGAGCAGTCCGCTGTCGTTCCGGAGACCGTCCCCGAGCAGTCCGCTGTCGTTCCGGAGACCGTCCCCGAGCAGCCCACTGTCGTCCCGGAGGCCGTCCTCGAGCAGCCCACTGTCGTCCCGGAGGCCGTCCCCGAGCAGTCCGCTGTCGTTCCGGAGACCGTCCCCGAGCAGCCCACTGTCGTCCCGGAGGCCGTCCTCGAGCAGCCCACTGTCGTCCCCGAGGCCGTCCCCGAGCAGCCCACTGTCGTTCCGGAGTCCGTCCCCGTACAGTCCACTGTCGTTCCGGAGACCGTCCCCGAGCAGCCCACTGTCGTCCCGGAGACCGTCCCCGAGCAGCCCACTGTCGTCCCGGAGGCCGTCCTCGAGCAGCCCACTGTCGTCCCGGAGGCCGTCCCCGAGCAGCCCACTGTCGTCCCGGAGACCGTCCCCGAGCAGCCCACTGTCGTCCCGGAGGCCGTCCTCGAGCAGCCCACTGTCGTCCCGGAGACCGTCCCCGAGCAGCCCACTGTCGTCCCGGAGGCCGTCCTCGAGCAGCCCACTGTCGTCCCGGAGACCGTCCCCCGAGCAGGCCCATTGTCGTCCCGGAGACCATCCCCGAGCAGCCCACTGTCTTCCCGGAGGCCGTCCTCGAGCAGCCCACTGTCGTCCCCGAGGCCGTCCCCGAGCAGCCCACTGTCGTCCCAGAGACCGTCCCCGAGCAGCCCACTATCGTTCCAGAGGCCGTCCTCGAGCAGCCCACTGTCGTCCCGGAGGCCGTCCCCGAGCAGCCCGCTGTCGTCCCCGAAGAGCCCGCTGTCGTCCCCGAAGAGCCCGCTGTCGTCCCGGAGGCCGTCCCCGAACAGCCCACTGTCATCCCGGAGGCCGTCCCCGAGCAGCCCGCTGTCGTCCCGGAGGCCGTCACCGAACAGCCCACTGTCGTCCCAGAGGCCGTCCCCGAGCAGCCCACTGTCGTCCCAGAGACCGTCCCCGAGCAGCCCACTGTCGTTCCGGAGGCCGTCCTCGAGCAGCCCACTGTCGTCCCGGAGGCCGTCACCGAACAGCCCACTGTCGTCCCAGAGGCCGTCCCCGAGCAGCCCGCTGTCGTCCCCGAAGAGCCCGCTGTCGTCTCCGAACAGCCCACTGTCGTCCCGGAGGCCGTCCCCGAGCAGCCCGCTGTCGTCCCCGAAGAGCCCGCTGTCGTCCCGGAGGCCGTCCCCCGAACAGCCCACTGTCGTCCCGGAGGCCGTCCCCGAGCAGCCCGCTGTCGTCCCCAAACAGCCCGCTGTCATCCCGGAGGCCGTCCCCAAACAGCCCACTGTCGTCCCGGAGGCCGTCCCCGAGCAGCCCGCTGTCGTCCCCAAACAGCCAGCTGTCAATTCCGGAGGCCGTCCCCGAACAGCCCACTGTCGTTCCGTAGGCCGTCCCCGAACAGCCCGCTGTTTTGTTTTGTAGTTGTGTCTTGTAACGTGTGGTATACGGATTACCTAAATAAATACTGCTTTTGGATTGTATCTTTTCCTGTGTGTGTATCGTGACAGAGACAGATTTTCACCTCGATGTATTGCACAGTAAAGTGCACATTATGAAGAAAGTTGCTGCTATTTGGACTTCTTGAAATTGTATTAACATTTGTCTTTTTGAGGTTTGTTTGGTATTTTGGTATCTTACTCCAGGGTATCTCACTTAATCTTACCCTGTATTTTATAGAGTAAATGTATGTTTTGATTTGAGAACATGAATAAGAATTTTCACGCAGGATTCATGTTTTTCAGGGACTGATGGTGCTGTTCTGTGGTTTATTTTCTCTCTCCAGTCAGAGTAGATCATGTGCCGTATCCAGAAAAACCTGTTAGACTACATACTCTTTTCTGAACACAAAGTTCAGTTCAACTAAAGGTGTTTTCCAGACTGTGCCGTGAAGAAGAAAACATGATACATTAACAAGGATCCAACGTCAAAATAGTAAGTACTTTCATGAAATATTAAGTGATTAAGCTAATATTTTTAAAGGCATTAAACTATGTAACTTTTGGCGGCTTTAGCGGTTAATAAACAAAATGCTGCGTCTTGCGGAAGAGCATTGTAGCCGGATCTACTTCTCTCTGTTTATGTCTATGGCGAGTCACGCAGGTACTGTGCTACACCACAGTGGTTTAAAATAGTCAGAATATAAATATTATAGGCTTACCGTGATTCAGGATACGACAACAACACCGGTTGGAAGATGGATTCATGATGTCCACGCTCATTATATACATTTAATGAATTTTGAACAAAAAAAGTTACATATAAAAATGTACCTCCATTGACAGTCTACTAAAGTGAAAGTAACACCTGTCGACATTTCAAGCAGGTAAAATACCAATACGATACGGAAAAACAGAGCATCAAAGTGTTTTAATAGAAATGTTTACGCAGGAATTTGTATATTTATGTATATTTATGATGTTAAAGCTGGAGGATTTGAGGTCTGTCGTAAAAGTTTGATCAAGGTGAGTGTTCATGTGTGACTTCCTCATATGAATCTCTGGAGGACATTGTACGTGATTGTTTGATGTGAAATCTTTAATAAAGGGTTTCTTTCACTTCAAGGTTTCTGGTGATGTGTGTGATTCTCTGAGCTTGAGTTAATGCAGTCACATGATCATTTTTCTCCCACATTCCAGATATGTTCAGCTAAATAGTGTCTGGTTGATGGTTTTTTTTTCAGTCAGTGGAGGAGATCAAACTCATCAGATTCACCTGCAGCTTCACCATGGCTGATTCACAAGGATCCAAAGATGGAGATTTCCCTCCAGTATGCAGGTAATTTCAACAAGCAATTTTAAATATTGTGTTACATCACAGAAAAAATATAAAATAACACACACACACACACAGAAAAAATTTAAACACACACAGACACACAAACACACACACACACACTAGGGCTGGGACGATGCACCTATCTCCCGATTCAATATTATCACGATACTTGGGTGCCGATTTGATATGTATTGCGATGTATTGCGATAAGAATCTCGATTTGCTCGATTGTTTCTATCAAAAGCTGATTTACTCTATTTTGATCGCTACCATAGACATCTGTGTTTATATTTGAACTTTAAAATTGTATCCCAGTACTTCTAATAAGCCGTTTTATGACAACTCTTTAAATCTGATTTAAAATGTTGTGATATGATTTTGTCAAAGGTTTAATAGACAGACGAATTTGAAGAAGATTGTGTGGGTGTTTGAATGGAGATTACAGTATTTTAAAGATGAATCGTGCAGCTCTACTGTCGTATCTCTCTCTCAGCATATGAGCAGCGCGACGGCTTTTCAGTGCGTTCAGTCTGACGTCGCTTCCACGCGTCCACTTGAAATGGATATTACGTCACTCATAGATAACAATAAAATTGCGATACACACACATTTTTAATAAAACATAGTTTTTATGTTTTTTAAGCTATTTGAATTATAAGGACTCATGCAATGTCCTCATAAATCACATTTAAGTTGTAATACGAGTGTAATACACATGTCATTATACAGATTTGTGTCCTCATAAATCACAAAAACAAGAGCACACACACACACACACACACACACACACAGATCATATAAACATTTACAGAAACACAGTAAACTAAAGTATTAAACTAAATGTGTTCTCTGTTCCAGTTCAATCCAGCAGAAAAGCTCAAACCCAGAGTCCAGCTGTGTGTCTATGAAGAGTAACAGCTCTATGGATCCGCCAAAACAGTTTAAGAGTGGAAACACACCGTCTGATCTCAGGTATATGGGTGAGCGGGGCACAACCTAACGCAGGGCTTGTTGTAGCACACTTGTTTTAAATACTTTCACACATGCTTGCACTTTTTTGCAAGCGAAGGTTTCAGTGCCCTGGAAGGATTTTGCGATTGAAACAGCCCTTAAAATGGCCGACACCCTGATCAGTGCCGTAGTTATTTACTAGTTTATTTACTAGCACCCTTAGTTTATTTACTAGTTGCCATATCAACACTATATAGAGACAAAAAGCGCAGAAATAAAAAAAAATCGTTGGAAGATATCGCTGAATATTTAACCATAGCAAAAGTAAATTTCTTACTGAAGTTGATTTTCCATTTCAGTTTTTAGTGTTTATATAAAATGAGACAAATGGATCTCCAATATGTTATTTAGCAGTTTTGATCTAACCAGCAGAAGACACTGTCCGGGTGTAAATTCCAGTTGCACAGGCATTGTAACACTGCATTACAATGAGCCCCTATTAGAACTATGATATTCTATGATGTTAGCGAAATAATTTAGATTAACACGTTTTTTTAAATCTATTGAGAAACCACGAGAAAAAGCTGAATAAAGACTGAGAGTAAATGTTCAGAAATTATTAAGTTTTGAACTATGCTGTATAGTGTGTTTGCAGTGTGTTTTTTCTCAAACTCAAAAATCTGTTTATTTTTTTATTATTAAAAAATGCCATTCTTTTATATGAAAAAGTTAATAATAACAAAATATTTTAGTTTGTCTTGTTTTTATTTATTTTATAGATCAGATAACATTTTAATCTGTCATTTGGTCGTGTTACAATGTGCCCCACCTATGGGGCATGTTGTCACATTTCACTTCCATTCTTTTGGGCTAAATTATGAAAAAAATTATACACTGTATTTGTAACGATGCAGGGTTGACTCAAAGGAGATAGCAGGATCCACGTGCAGCAGCTTTATTAGACTTGGGAACAGGATTCAGGAACAGAACAAACAACATTACAGAGTCGAAATCAAGACTGAACTAAGACACAGGGTTTTAAATACAGAGACTAACAAGCTAAACAAGATAACAATGGGGCATGGCTAATCAGAAACACCTGGGGAGACTAATAAACAAGGAAAACTACAAAGGACTCCAAAACATGGCACAGAACAGGAAATAACAAAAGTCCACACAAGACAAGGGGAACACAAGACAGGAATCATGACAGTATTAATAAACGAAACCACATGATTGTACTAGAGGTGTAAAATGAATGTGGTAAAAATAAATACTCTGAACCCCAAGTGGATTTACACAAACTGAGAAAGTCAAAAAGTGTTAGGGGTGTGCCCCGCTCTCCCCTTTCATTTCTATAAAAGTGCTTATAGTATGACATTTTTGAAACATTTATCAAGTCAGTCAGTCAGTCTAATACTAGCAGTCAGTCAGTCAGTCAGTCAGTCTAATACTAGCAATGACAATGACATCAAGTAAATGTAAGCTGAGAATTTTTCCAACTTTATATAATCCCAGCAAACATTGCTCTGGCGGCAATGTCGTGTCCCTGGCCAAAAATAGTTGCGGTAGGACGGCATAAATCTATACAAATATGTAACACAGAACAGATTACGTCAAAGACGTCCATCCAACTATTATTTTGGAACTATTTTTCAACCAGGACTGGATGTCTTTGTAAATGGAGTAGGTGTAAAATTTTGTGGATTTTTCTAACCGCTGGTTCAGATTTGTTGAAGGCTTATTTAAGCTGTGAATATTTCAATTCAAAACATTTCACACACATTTCCATTATTAAAAATTCAATAATCCATGTTCATCTTTCAGAATTCACTTCCAAAATATGAATTCTGTTTAAAAATACAACCTATAATATTCGACAGGCAATTTTCGGTCCATTTTATTTCGCTTTACAAAATCGCTTCCACTAATTCAGTGGTTCGATTTCGACAGAAAAATCAACATTTGACATCCTGGAACAGCAGGAATATCAGTAGATTACCAAATCATAATCTATCTGCTATTAATCGACCTCACCAGCAGGGGGTGTAAGCGGCTGTTGACAAAGAAGACTAGAGCAACGGGGTAGTTAAACGTGTACCAATGTCTTGTGTAACTTTAGAGACGGTCCCCTAAATGTGTGAATGTCGAATATCTAGTGTCAAGCTAACTGTATGCCAGTATTTCACTGGGAATCGCTTAGCGTGAAACTTTGCGCATTATGTTCATATTCTGAGTCCGCTTGCCTGTTCCTATATCTAGTATAGCCTACATCCCCAATAAGGTGCGAGTTTGGTCTTTTATATCACTGTATTAGTCCATTAAGCATTAAGAGTCCAACAGTAGGGGAATCCTGGAGAATGATGTATTGAGGGAATCCCCAGTTCTGCTGCACAGCTGCAACTAAACAACTGAGAGAAATATATGTCTACTACCTCAGATTTAACGTTTTATCTGTACATCAGCATTGGGAAATAACATTATAAATCATGGTAGAGAAAGCTGCTTACATGTACAAAACTAACTGTGAAGACCTAAATGTAAACACAACTTTTGTGTCTTTATTAGCTTTCCATATAACTTATAGCTATTACTGGCCCTGATAATCATCACAAATACTGACCGCTTGCTCCATTTCTGTAAATCCGTATTTACAGTGCTGGTCAGAATTATTTGCCCCCTTGGTAAATATTATCAAAGATGGCTGTAAAAAATAAATCTGCATTGTTAATCCTTTTGACATTATATTTAAAAATGTGCAAAAATCAGGGACTGGGATGGCCATTGGAGATCTTGCTTTTGTGCTCAGTGACACATTTTTGTTTTGATTTTGATATTTGTTTTTGGATCACTGTCCTGTTGGAAGATACAAACATGGGCCTGTTATAAGATTTCTAGCACAGCATTAAAGATACAGCAGAGTATTTCATTTTACACATGGGGTACTTTTTTATCCCTGTGTGCACCAAACCCATCATGACTTAAATTAATAAAATGGACTGTTTCTTTTTAAACAGAATTAATATTTTGTAAGTGAAATCTGAAAGGTGAATATGGATTATTAACATTTTAATAATGAAAATGTTCAAATTCAAATTTATTTGTATAGTGCTTTTCACAATACATATTGTTTCAAAGCAGCTTTACAGAAAATGCATTTCAGAAATGTACATACAAAAATACAGTTAGTTAATCATAAAATTTAGGGCATAACATATCGCCGGCATTGGGTCGTCTCGTTACAGGCGTCGAGTCGTCTCTTTGGGGCATCTGAAGTCTCCATGAGAGGCTGGATACATAACTGGAGCTGACGAACTCTATTTGAGTTATAGGGACAGGCGTCCCGAGATATCAACAAAAAGGCAGATGGGAAATAATTAGCGTAGCTGCTGTTCATAATATGAATGCATTTGATCTGATTTAACTGTAGTATAAAAGGTATGAGATGCATCATGTGAATGCTTGGCTAAAGAGATGCGTCTTTAATCTAGTTTTAAACTGGGAGAGCGAGTCTGAACCTCGGACAATATCAGGAAGGCTATTCCAGAGTTTAGGAGCTAGATGTGAAAACGCCCTCCCTCCTTTAGTGGACTTAGATATCCTAGGTACGACCAGAAGCCTCGAATTTAGCGATCTTAGAGAGCGCGATGGATTGTAGGGCGATAGAAGATCCCTTAAATACACAGGAGCTAAACCATTTAGGGCTTTATAGGTCAGTAACAATACTTTGTAATTGATACGGAACTTAATAGGTAACCAGTGTAGAGATGATAAAATTGGTGTTATATGATCATATTTTCTTGACCTAGTAAGAACTCTAGCGGCTGCATTTTGGACTAACTGTAGCTTGTTTACGGAGGATGCAGGACAACCAGCTAATAAAGCATTACAGTAATCTAGTCTCGAGGTCATGAATGCATGAACTAACTTTTCTGCATCAGAAACAGAGAGCATATTACGTAGCTTAGCAATGTTTCTAAGGTGGAAAAAGGCTGTTCTTGTGACATTTGAAATATGATTTTCAAAAGACAAGTTGCGGTCTAGTATAACACCCAGGTCTTTTACTGTAGAGGATAAAGTAACAGGACGTCCATCTAGATTAAGGTTGTATTGTAAGAGGTTTTGTGGGCAGTTTTTTGGACCAATCAGTAATACCTCTGTTTTATCTGAATTTAATAGAAGAAAATTACACGTCATCCAATATTTTATATCTTTAACGCACTCTGTCATTTTAGATAATTTAGTGTTATCATCTGGTTGTGATGAAATATATAATTGAGTGTCATCAGCATAACAGTGGAAACTTATTCCATGTTTTCTTATAATATTACCAAGTGGCAGCATATAAATTGAGAATAGCAGAGGGCCTAATTCAGATCCTTGCGGAAATCCATAATTTACTGACGTTATCTTTGATTTTTCCCCATTTAAATGGACAAAATGGTAACGGGCTGATAGGTACGATCTAAACCAGCTTAATGCCTGTCCCTGAACACCAGTGTAATTTTGAAGTCGATCTAAGAGTATTTTATGATCTATAGTGTCAAACGCAGCACTAAGATCGAGTAAAACTAGTATTGAGATACACCCTTGGTCAGAAGCTAAAAGTAAATCATTTGTAATTTTAACCAGCGCAGTTTCTGTGCTATGATGCGGCCTGAATCCTGACTGAAACTTTTCATAGATATCGTTTTCTTGCAAGAAAGAGCACAATTGAGCGGACACAACTTTTTCTAGTATTTTAGACATAAATGGAAGATTTGAAATGGGTCTGTAATTTGCTAGGTTATTTGGATCTAATTGTGGTTTCTTAATAAGAGGTTTTATAACTGCCAGCTTGAACGTTTTTGGAAAGTGACCTAAAGATAGAGACGAGTTAATAATATTGAGAAGAGGCTCTTCCACTACAGGTAACACTTCTTTCAGTAGTTTAGTGGGTATTGGATCTAATAAACATGTTGTTGGTTTAGATGCAGTGATAAGTTTATTTAGCTCTTCCTGTCCTATAGTTGTAAAGCGCTGTAGTTGTTCTTGAGGGGCGATAATTGAGGCTGAATCATTAGACGCTGTCAAAGATTGTACATTTACAATTGTGTTTCTGATGCTTTCTATTTTCTCAGAGAGAAATTAATGAAATCATTACTACTAAAATGTAACGGAATATTTTGGTCAGGTGATGTCTGTTTATTTGTTAGTCTAGCCACAGTGTTAAATAAATTAAATAATTTAATAATAAACTATTAGTTTGCGGAGATGCTCAGCCCTGGCTGCTTTTAGAGCCTTTTTATAACGTGACATACTGTCTTTCCACGCGATTCTAAAGACCTCTAAATCAGTTTGTTTCCATTGCGCTCTAAGTTACGAGTTTCTCTCTTGATAGCATGCGTAGCACTGTTGTACCATGGAGCTTTAGTTTTCTCTCTAACCTTTTTTAATCTAATTGGTGCAACAATTTCTAATGTACTAGAGAAATGGTGCTCATACTGCTAGTCATTTCCTCTAGTTCACCTGTTAGTTTGGGTTCACTGAGAAGCTGAGATAGATCAGGTAAGCTATTCAAGATTTATCTACAGTGGTTGGGAGGATTGTTCTGCCTGGTCGATAACGCGGCGCAACATGACACATTTCAGCCGTACGTAGTATGCAAGTTACCATGTAATGATCAGTGACGTCATCACTTTGCGGTATAATATCTATATCGGTTGGATCGGTTCCATATGCCATCCATCCATCCATCCATCTTCTTCCGCTTATCCGGGGCCGGGTCGCGGGGGCAGCAGTCTAAGCAGAGATGCCCAGACTTCCCTTTCCCTAGCCACTTCCTCCAGCTCTTCCGGGGGGACACCGAGGCGTTCCCAGGCCAGCCGAGAGACATAGTCTCTCCAGCGTGTCCTAGGTCTTCCCCGGGGTCTCCTCCCGGTGGGACGTGCCCGGAACACCTTCCCGGGAACGCGTCCAGGAGGCATCCGGAACAGATGCCCAAGCCACCTCAGCTGACCCCTCTCGATGTGGAGGAGCAGCGGCTCTACTCTGAGCTCCTCCCGAGTGACCGAGCTCCTCACCCTATCTCTAAGGGATCGCCCAGCCACCCTGCGGAGAAAGCTCATTTCGGCCGCCTGTATCCGGGATCTTGTCCTTTCGGTCATGACCCAAAGCTCATGACCATAGGTGAGAGTAGGAACGTAGATTGACCGGTAAATCGAGAGCTTCGCCTTGCGGCTCAGCTCTTTCTTCACCACGACAGGCCGGTACATCGACCGCATTACTGCGGAAGCTGCACCGATCCGTCTGTCAATCTCCCGTTCCATCCTTCCCTCACTCGTGAACAAGACCCCAAGATACTTGAACTCCTCCACTTGAGGCAGGAACTCTCCACCAACCTGAAGTAGGCAAGCCACCTTTTTCCGACTGAGGACCATGGCCTCGGATTTGGAGGTGCTGATTCTCATCCCAGCCGCTTCACACTCGGCTGCAAACCGTCCCAGTGCATGCTGAAGGTCTTGGTCTGATGGGGCCAACACGACAACATCATCTGCAAAGAGCAGAGACGAAATCGTGTTGTTCCCAAACCAGACACCCTCCGGCCCCTGGCTGCGCCTAGAAATTCTGTCCATAAAAATTATGAACAGAACCGGCGACAAAGGGCAGCCCTGCCGGAGTCCAACATGCACCGGGAAGAAGTCTGACTTACTGCCGGCAATGCGAACCAAGCTCCTGCTTCGATCGTACAGGGACCGGACAGCCCTTAGCAAAGGACCCCGGACCCCATACTCCCGGAGCACCCTCCACAGGCCGCCACGAGGGACACAGTCGAATGCCTTCTCCAAATCCACAAAGCACATGTGGATTGGTTGGGCAAACTCCCATGAACCCTCCAGCACCCTGTAGAGGGTATAGAGCTGGTCCAGTGTTCCACGGCCCGGACGAAAACCGCACTGTTCCTCCTGAATCCGAGGTTCTACTATCGGCCGTATTCTCCTCTCCAGTACCCTGGCATAGACTTTCCCAGGGAGGCTGAGAAGTGTGATCCCCCTGTAGTTGGAACACACCCTCCGGTCCCCCTTCTTAAAAAGAGGGACCACCACCCCGGTCTGCCATCCCAGAGGCACTGTCCCCGACTGCCACGCGATGCTGCAGAGGCGTGTCAGCCAAGACAGCCCCGCAACATCCAGAGACTTGAGGTACTCAGGGCGGATCTCATCGGTTCCATATGATATAATTAAATCTAGAGTATGATTAAGACGATGAGTGGGACCACTAATGTTTTGCTTGACCCCAAAGGAGTTTAGTAAATCTGTAAACGCAGCCCCTAACGCATCATTTGTGTTATCAACGTGTATGTTAAAATCTCCAACAATTATTGCCTTATCGACATTGACTAATAGATCTGAGAGAAAATCTGCAAACTCTTTTAGGAAATCCGCATAGGGCCCTGGAGGTCTATATACAGTTGCCAAGGCTAGAGATAATAGAGATTTCTTTCTTACATCTAAAAGCGTCACATTTAGCACAAGTACTTCAAACTAATTAAACCTGTGACCTGTTTTCTGAGTAACATTAAGAATATCTCTATAGATTGTTGCAACACCGCCGCCACGACCAATCAGACGGGGCTCATGCTTATAACCGTATCCTGGTGGAGTGGACTCATTAAGACCGAAATAATCATTTGGTTTAAGCCAGGTTTCAGTAAGGCAAAGTACATCGAAGCTATTATCTGTGACCATTTCATTTACAATAACCGCCTTAGGTGGTAAGCGACCTAATGTTTAGAAGACCTAGCTTTAGACATTGTTTTTGTTCACTAATATTGAGATTTTCTGGTTTAATCACAATTAGATTTTTCTTAGATCCTGCAGTAGATTTATTATTTGGGCCTCACTAAACAAGGAATAGACACAGTTTCTATATAGTGTTCTACACTGGTACTTATATCACTTAATTTGGGACAGCAAAGAATGTGATTTGGACTTCTGTGTCTGAAAATGTTTTGAATTGAAATATTCACAGCGTCAGTATACATCCATGTTGAATTTCAGCCCATAAAAATGCAAGCCCTAAAAATACAATGCATTAAAATGCAAGTGTAACAGTGTTTATTGTGTCACGTTTGTGGTTTCACTGTCTTTGGTTTTTGCATTCAGTTTGTACCTTGTTTCTCTGCCTTGTTAATTGTATTCTGTTATCCCTAGTCATGTTAATTATTAGGTCCCTTGTTTCAGGTGTGTTGTCCTGTTAGTTTGTATGGTCCCGCTCGTTGTTCTCATTTGCCCTAGCTGTGTCTCGTTCCCTCTGTGTATTTAAACCCTGTGTACTCTTTTGTTCCTGGTTAGTTATTGAATGTATGTACGTTCCATGTGAGTGTTCCTGTTCCTTGTTCTGAGTTTAACCCGTTCTGAGTAAATAAAGTCTACTGCTTGCATTTAGATCCGACTACCGTCTTTGCTTCCACGCAATTCATGACAGAATAACTGACCACACCAGGATCTAGCAGTTAGTACCCGGGAACAACCAAACAAGAGGTATGATGATGGAAGACGGATTCTACCAGAATGGACGGTCGCTTGATGAGTACGTGGGGGCTTACCTAGAGTTTTATCATGAGACCAATTTGAGAGAGGAAACACTCAAGTATAATTTCTGGAGTGGGATGGACGACACGCTCGGCGCAATGCTTCTGTTAGATGCGGAACACCTCTCTTTTGTGCAGTTTCTGGACCGAGCGTTGTGGGTGTGCGGTTCGTCACTCACTGTAGGACTCGCCGAGGAAATCAGCTGTGATCCAAACCAGTGCATTCCGCCAAGACCGTTACAAGTAAGTCCAAGCACAGTTCACATAAGAGAGTTTCTAACCAAGCACTGAGGAAGCCCGTTCACCACATCCGCACAGCCGAGCACGCTCATCTCGTCTGCACGGCCGAGCCCGCTCATCGCGTCAGCACGGCCGAGCCCGCTCATCTCGTCTGCACGGCCGAGCCCGCTCATCTCGTCAGCCCTGCCCAGTTATCTGCGTCCAGCCCTGCCCAGTTGTCTGCGTCCAGCCCTGCCCAGTTGTCTGCGTCCAGCCCTGCCCAGTTGTCTGCGTCAAGCCCTGCCCAGTTGTCTGCGTCCAGCCCCTGCCCAGTTGTCTGCGTCCAGCCCTGCCCAGTTGTCTGCGTCCAGCCCAACCATCAGTCTCTGCAGCGCTCCCTAGGCATGTGCCGGTATCACTTTTTCATGCTGCGATTAATTGAGAGAGCATTTATCACGGTATACGGTATTATCACGATATTGTAATTTTACAAGAGAAACAGGTTAAAAAAAGAAACAAACTTCAGTTTTGTCCTTTTTGTAACTTAAATAACTTTTTAATGAACTAAAATTACCTCAAACATTTAAAAACAAATAAATAAAAGTAAAACAATATAAAATATATAAGTAAACTGAACAATTATATCAAAATGAATAATGTGCAAACTGCAAAAGAACAACATTTGCAAAAACAGAACGATACACAACTATAAAGTTGTGTTGGGCTAACGTTACCTGGCATATTTTACTCCTCAAGATTAAAGTGCAAAAATGTGAGCATGTTCACTTTTTCTGGCTTGAGCTTTGAACGCTGATAAATTGTCGGCAGCGTTCCTCCTTCCGCCATTCTTCTTCTTCATGTGAGAATTTGAATGCGGCGTCAGTGGCCGTGGCGCGCACTGCGTGCAGTGTGATTCTTCATGTGACGTGAACACTGTTTACATCCGGGTGCGCTCACGTGTTCTGCGCAGCATATACGCAGTGTTTGTTCAAGCGGTTGATGGAAAATAAGCTATAATGCACGTTCTAAAAATAAAAATTCGGATCTATTATTTTTTACGGTATTTTTAAGTGCCCACGATAACAATATCGTGTATATTCATTATCGTGATTTATCGAATTACCGCAAATCGGCACATGTCTAGCGCTCCCTCGCCGACGTAGGAGGAAGAGAACCCCCTGCAAATTCCGAAGTCTGGAGGTCATACAAGTACGGTCTGTTCTTCCTGTCACTCCTGTTGGGGATGAGGAGGTTGCCATGTCTGTATATGTTGCTGCTCTTATGTGTGTTTTGGGCTACCCACACAGCAGCGGATTCCTGCCCAGAGACTACCCAAGAGCCTGCTACCAGCCCAGAGACAGTTCGTGAGCCACCTGCTACTTCTGTCAGCCCAGCTATGGCCCAGAGAGTTATCCTTGCCTTTTATGCCATGATGGCCCTGCGTGCCTGGACTGCACACACCTCCCAGCTGACTGTCTCCTGCCCTTTCCATGTTCCAGAGGCTGTCCCAGAGCCCGTTGCCTGCCCGGAGGCTGTCCCAGAGCCTGTTGCCTGCCCGGAGGCTGTCCCAGAGCCCGTTGCCTGCCCGGAGGCTGTCCCAGAGCCCGTTGCCTGCCCGGAGGCTGGTCCCAGAGCCCGTTGCCTGCCCGGAGGCTGTCCCAGAGCCCATGTCTCTTCAGCCCCAAGAGGCTGTTCCAGAACCCTTTGCCAGCCCGGAGGCTATTCGCTTTGATTTCCCCAAGAACTTTTTTGGGGGGGGCAGTAGGGGTCCGGTGGGGACCATAAAGGCCACGTCGACATGGTCCCTTTTCCCTACTGTCTTTGCTCCAATCCCCTTCTGTGTATGCCCTGCCCTGGTCCCCGTCTGAGTCTGCTCCGCACCGCCATGGCCACCGGCACGTCCCGCACCGCCGTGGCCACCGGCACGTCCCGCTCCGCCGTGGCCACCGGCACGTCCCGCTCCGCCGTGGCCACCGGCACGTCCCGCTCCGCCGTGGCCACCGGCACGTCCCGCTCCGCCGTGGCCCACCGGCACGTCCCGCTCCGCCGTGGCCACCGGCACGTCCCGCTCCGCCGTGGCCACCGGCACGTCCCGCTCCGCCGTGGCCACCGGCACGTCCCGCTCCGCCGTGGCCACCGGCACGTCCCGCTCCGCCGTGGCCACAGGCACGTCCTGCTCCGCCGTTGCCACCGGCACGTCCTGCTCCGCCACTCACCGGTACCGTCATGGAGTCTATGCTCCCTGACTACCCTGTCTGGGACTCCATGACGCCCACCCCTCCCGCCCAGGTCGTGTTCTGAAACGGCGCGAGGCCGTGCCTTATGGAAGGGGGGGGATAATGTAACAGTGTTTATTGTGTCATGTTTGTGGTTTCACTGTCTTTGGTTTTTGCATTCAGTTTGTACCTTGTTTCTCTGCCTTGTTAATTGTATTCTGTTATCCCTAGTCATGTTAATTATTAGGTCCCTTGTTTCAGGTGTGTTGTCCTGTTAGTTTGTATGGTCCCGCTCGTCGTTCTCATTTGCCCCAGCTGTGTCTCGTTCCCTGATCCCCTCTGTGTATTTAAACCCTGTGTGCTCTTTTGTTCCTGGTCAGTTATTGAATGTATGTACGTTCCATGTGAGTGTTCCTGTTCCTTGTTCTGAGTTTAACCCGTTCTGATTAATTAAAGTCTACTGCTTGCATTTAGATCCGACTACCGTCTTTGCTTCCACGCAATTCATGACAGCAAGCAGGGTTAATGCAATGCATATTTTTACAAGTAGTGTAATTCAACAAGCTTTTTTGTTTCAAAAACATTTGTCACGATTTTACTTTTATAAAGGTGGTTTATCTTTAAAGGTCAGCAAAACATTGGCCTCTTAAGTCGGTTGAGTCTTCGTCCTCCATTGTGTCTCTGAAAAGAGTCATGTGATCGAGGCTGATGTTCACCTGAGTTGAATCATTCTATAATTCTATAGTTGTTTTTAATTTGTTTGTTTTGATTTCATAATTCCTAATTTTACCGTTTTTTTTCTCTCAGTCGCTTTGGTACATTTTCTGAATCAAGCTTAACATTTGCAAACCAGTAAGTTAATTTCTCAAAATAATTATAATCAATGTTTGAAACCACACCACTGAGTTACAGACGTTAATTTAAAAGTGTAACAACAGTCCCTGGTCTTTCCTAAGACAGAAGATTCCTGTAAAAGTGCAAAACATTTATAAGTCTGTCTGCTTTTTATTTTACTTAGTTTTAAAAACAGTTCAGTCCAGCAGAAGAGATCAAACCCAGAGTCCAGCTGTGTGTCTATGAAGAGAAACCGCTCTATGGATCCGGAAGCAGTGTTTAAGAGGTGGAGACACGCAGTCTGATCTTAGGTATATCATTCCTATAAAAGTTATGCTTATAGTATTTGATTTTTTTAAATGAAATTATTATTAATATACAGCAGTTTTAATGATCTGGATTTGAATTGAATAATTCTTCAAATCCTGCAAGTTTCAGTCTTAATGATTATCATTGTGCTCTTGTGTAAAGCTCTATGTATTGACTCAGTTAATTACACAATTATATCAATATCAGTGTGTCTGATTCTTACCCTCTTCATTCTGATTTAAGGTCAAATCTTCCATCCAGACCAGTTAAAAACAAAACTGTGTACAAGCCTGTGATTCAAGACTTTAATGAAAGCATGTGTCCTGGTTTCAGGTAAAATGCTGGACTTTTGTTGTTTAATTTTAGGTGTTGCAATTCACATCACTCATCACACAAACACATGATTAATTAAAACATTTCAGAAACCTAATGATGTTCTGTGTCCCATAAAACAGCAAACAAATCTATTTTGTAATGTATGGGTGTTTACTTCTCTGACTTGTGTAATAATGTGGTATTTTAATCTTACAGCCATGACTCTAAACATGCTGAAGTCCTCAACACATTGAGATCAAATCTGAGACAGAAGTTTGAGTGTTTGTCTGAGGGAATATCAAAGCAGGGAAACCCAACACTCCTGAATGAGATCTACACAGAGCTCTACATCACAGAGAGTGGAAGTGGAGAGATCAATAATGAGCATGAGGTGAGACAGATTGAGACACAGTCCAGGAGAGCAGAAACTGAGGACACACCGATCAAATGCAGTGACATCATTAGACCTTTACCTGGACAAGACAAACCCATCAGAACTGTGCTGACAAAGGGAGTCGCTGGCATTGGAAAAAACAGTCTCTGTGCAGAAGTTCATCCTGGACTGGGCTGAAGGGACAGAGAATCAGGACATCCAGCTCATATTTCCACTTGCTTTCAGAGAGCTCAACTTGATGAAGGACAAAACACTCAGTCTTTCAGATCTTCTTCATCGCTTTTTCATTGAAAGCAGAGAAATGGACATATCCAGTGATGAGTATAAAGTGCTGTTCATCTTTGATGGTCTGGATGAGTGTCGTCTGCCTCTGGATTTCCAGAGCGATGTGAGGTTGTGTGATGTGACTGAATCGGCCACAGTGGACCAGCTGCTGGTGAACCTCATTGTGGGAAATCTGCTTCCCTCGTCTCTCATCTGGATCACCTCCAGACCAGCAGCAGCGGATCTCGTCCCCGCGGAGTGTGTCCATCGAGTGACAGAGGTACGAGGCTTCAGTGACACACAGAAGGAGGAATACTTCAGGAAGAGAATCAGTGATCAGAGTCTGGCCGACAGGATCATCTCACACCTGAAGTCTTCAAGGAGCCTCTTTATTATGTGCCACATCCCCGTGTTCTGCTGGATCTCAGCCACTGTTTCTAGAGGAGATGTGCAGTGAAGCAGAGACAGGAGAGATTCCCAAGACTCTCACTCAGATGTACACACACTTCCTGATCATTCAGACCAACATCAGACATGAGAAGGACTATGAGAAGAAAGTGAAAGATGAAGACATGATTGTCAAACTGGGGAAACTGGCGTATCAGCAGCTTGTGAAAGGCAACCTGATCTTCTATGAGGAAGACCTGAGCGAGTGTGGCATTGATGAGGCAGAAGCATCAGTTTACTCAGGATTGTGCACTCAGATCTTCAGAGAGGAGTTGGGGCTTGTGTCAGGGGAAAGTCTTCTGCTTTGTTCATCTGAGCATTCAGGAACATCTAGCAGCTCTATATGTGCATCTCTCCTTTATCAACAAGTAACATCAATGTGTTTGACCAGATTACCAAACCAACTGATGGAGACACAGTGTCACTATCTGATCTCCACCAGAGAGCTGTGGATGAGGCTTTAGACAGTAGAAATGGGCATCTGGACCTTTTCCTTCGTTTCCTTCTGGGTCTGTCAGTGAAGTCTAATCAGAGTCTCTTACAAGAACTAATGACACAGACAGCAAACAGCTCTCACAGCAATGAGGAAACAGTCGACTATATTAAAGAAAAGATCAGTGAGAATCCCTCTCCAGATAAATACATCAATCTGTTTCACTGTCTGAATGAACTGGGTGATCTTTCTCTAGTGAACGAAGCTCAACCTCATATGAGACGTGGAGGATTACGTAATGTGAAATTCTCCCCGTCTCAGTGGTCAGCTTTAGTGTTTGTGTTGTTGTCCTCAAAGAAGACACTGCAGGAGTTTAACCTGAACAGATTAATTGGATACAGAAATGATCAGTAAGTATCACTGAGTACAATCATTACAGTCTAAAACATTACTAACAAAGAGAAACTCAGAGATCAGAGGTGTTTAAACCACGGGGCACAGACTGATTTCTGGGATCATTTACATAATTTGCGGGTGTTCCTCAAATCGTGGCTGTGTCCTAGTAAGGCTGCATATCTCGACTGCACGTCATCAAGCGTCTCTGAAGGCCGTCTCAGTGTGAAGGATCTGTTGAAGACAGACTTCATCTTGTGTCTTTAATTCAGCTCATTTTGAAGGATGCATCAAGTGTATCCTTCATGTTCTTCAATCTCCCACAATCCTTTGCACACATTCCAATTCATGTAAAATAACTGATGTAAAACGAGTCGGCGCTGAGTTTATCTGAGTTCATTATGAAATGTAAGACACAAATAATGTATTCGGGGATGAAGGCACCCCCCCCCCCCCCCCATTCAGAAGTTAAATGTCGCTTTGTTGATAACAATAGAAACGGACAGGACAAAAAAATCTGATATGTCAAAATGATGTTGTCGTGTAAATGCAGACTAATAGACCTGTCACAGCAACATTGACAAGATAAAGAAAAAAACAAATCTGTCTTGGCTAAATACGATTAGTGGCTGCTACAGTTATAGACACTAAACTTTTTCATCACCTTTATAAAGCAGTGTTTAATTTAAAAACTATTTGAGGGTATTTAGTAAGGTATGTAATGTATTATTTACTTATGATATTAATTATTATTATTAACATTAATATTAACATTAATAATTAACTTATTTATTTTTTATTTTCAATTAGTGTCACACAATACACTGGAGATGAAGTTCTTCAGAAGCTGCTGCCTGTGGTTACAGCAACTAGATCAGCTGTGTAAGTAACACTGAGAAAAAGCATCACTGTTAAAACATTATAACATTTCTTACTTAAACAATATAAGTTAATGGTTTAACAAATAATATGAGTGTCACACTTCAGCTTTTAAACTCTCCACCTATCTGACCTGATTTGTGATCTACTTAACCATTTTTATGATATTTGTGTGAGAAATTTATTTTTTAAATATATGCATTTTTAATGTATGTATATAAACATTTATATTTAGACTTTTTTATAAATATATTTTATTTTAATTTAATTGAACTGTTAATACATTTATATTTTAGGAAAATACAGATTTATTAAATGTATTCCAGTATATCAGTTTTATATAATCTTTCTGTCATGATCTTTGTATTTCTCCTCTTTTTTTCTCTCTCTCCCTCTCTCTCACCTGCTTCATTCCTGCACCCTATCCACTTGTTTGTATTCGTAATCAGCGTGCTCGCGGATTGAGATTGCACCTGCTACTCCTTTGTTCTGATCTCTCTTGATAGGTGAAGGCTGAAATTCGTCCCTTCAATCCTCTTTTATTTAATCTGAAATAGCCTGAAATAACAAACAAATGATGAGGACTCGTGCAGCACTTAAAGCAGTGTGCGGCAGCAATGCACGACACTTTGTGAATGATAAAGAATAAAATGAACTTAAAGAAATAAAATAATTAATAAAACATACGTGTCCATTACAAAGGGACTTAAAGTCACAATTACTCAAGTATAAAACAATCAGTTACAAGAAATTCAACCTTCTTAAATCAGCACGTAAACTTGCGTGACCTACCGCTATGAATGCTCATGCAGACTGGCAAGAAGCAAAGTGCGTCACCACCCCAAATCAGCAAGGCGGACGGAAAGAACGAGGGAAAACCCAAAAATGATCATGTTAAGTGGAATCACAAAATAAATGTTCTTAATGCACACCTGCTATACAATCACTGTTGTATTACCCTGCTGTCTGTCCAGTCTCTATCTGTGGTGCTGTGGGCATCGACTGGGGCTTTTCGCTCGTCATCCTCTGTCTGCTGCCAGTGCGAGATCTCTGTCCATGACTGATGTCTATGGGCAAATGAAGCCTCATAAAGCACTGAGGCTTTCCCCTGATTGTTTCGGGAAAAGATTTGAAGCATCACGAATGTCAAAAACAGCTCCATCTTGTGGCAGCCATAAACCCAGAGTGGGCAACACCGTTGTTTTATCTATTAAGCTCAAATAAATGCCTGCCAATGCTAAATGTTCAGTTTTCTGATAATATAATTCACATATTAAAGTGTGGCAATAAATTAAATGTAACAACTATGTTAATACTAATTATAAAAATACCTACAGAGTTGTTTGATGCAAATGGTGGTCTGATTATTTTATGGTTTCTATGCTGTTTATATGGCAGAATATATGATCATGTAACATAGGCTTATTTATATAAAAAAAATAGTAAATGGACTTAAACTTCCAAAAACCTGTAGAGTAGTGATCCGGGTTCAAACATTACGACACACAAAGTGAAGCATTCACGTGACTGGAAAGAAAGGGAGGATTCTCTGAAAACAATATGCACTCCGGCACGAAGCTTTATGAGAAATTGCGCTGCAAACTCGATACATGCTTTGAAGCTTCAGTGTCATATGTAATATCACTACTGAGGACTATTCCTGAGTATCCAGACTGTTTCTTTCTAATTTCTTCACCGGTTCGTCATCCACGATCAAGCCCTTATTTTCCTTATTGAACAGCAGACTGCCTAATTTCTTTTGTGACTGAAAAATTGAACCTGTTAACCTGCACCTCTTGCATTTGGGTCCTCTCTCCGTTCTCTGACACTTTCACTCTCACATAGAGACATAATCTCTTAGAATAACAGTCTCTTAGAAAACTCACTGATATTTTGAATTCATTGTTTAAAAGGAGAGATATTGCACAAATTATAAACACAATTAAGAGAAAAAATTCTGTTTTGATCTAAGAGAGTGAAGTGTGTCATTGTTCTCTACAGGTTGGAGAAATGTGGTGTAACAGATGAAGGTTGTGCTGCTCTGGCTTCAGCTCTGAGATCAAACCCCTCACACATGAGAATACTGGATCTGTCTGGGAATAAACTAGGAGATTCAGGAGTGAAACTGTTCTCTGCTGCACTGACGAATCCTCTCTGTAAACTAGAGAAACTGTGGTAAGATCATCTCCACTGTAGTGGTAAAAACAAGTTTCCTATTTTTAATCCTTGTTTCTTGTCAACTGTGGGAGATGCTGATGCTATGATTCTGACGCGTGCAAAGTACCATAAATAGATCCAGAGAGGCGTGTTGATGTTCCAAACAAATAACTGAAGTTTATAAAAAAATAAAAAAGATGCATTGTAACATAAAACAAAACAACCAACTTTTTGGCCGCTTGCAGGTTTGTTGCACCATGCCACCCTAGCTCCATGTGCACGGTCAAAAGACTAATATGCTCTTACACCAGCGCCCCGTTCCTGTCAGGGGTGGCCTATACTTTATACAACTTTTCCCCTCTCACCTATAGAGGGCACACACTCAGAGAAATAAACACAATTAACAATACAACAACATTCTGATATTTAAATGAACAAATGTATAAAAATAAGGTATGACATGAATAAGGTATGACAAAGTATGGCTCCTACATCTACCCTAAAGACTCGGAGTGAATAAGGATTAATATGTAGATAGCGCATCAGGCCCGGATTGGCTAATCGGGAGCACCGGGAGAACTCCCGCTGGGCCGGTCTGTTTTATTGGCCAGGAGGGCCGGTGTTGTCATGTTTTCCCTTAACAGGCTCCAGTCACAGCGCAGTCCCACACTTTTTTATTATTATTATTTTCTCGCAGCCCCACAAAAAATAAAGTCAGTTGTTAGAGATGTGCGAACAAAAAAATTAGAGATACAAAACATGGATAATAGGCGCAAATGCGGCGCTGAAAAGGCCAGAATAATTAAAAATCTCTAGAAATTGAAGCGGCCAAATAGCCTACGAGTCAGAGCCGTACCCACCATTGAGTTCCCTGATTTTTCTGAGTGTATAACGTTGTGAAATAATTGTCTAATATTAACTCTAATTTGGTGCTGCAATGATTCGCATATCGCGACGATAACCGACCTCATCATCTGAGCTGCTTCAGCGCTCAAACACCCGCTCGTCGCCAATGGCAAAATGTTTGAGATGACCAATCAAAGCAAGTGGGATTTATGTTCACAGAAGCGCGAGCGAATCCTAACGCGACGCTTCACGAGATAAGATGCAAGTGGCTAAACTAAACAGCTGTTTTACAATAGAAGTTTTAAACAACCGACATAAATAATCAGTTTGCAAAAACTGTGTCAATCAAAGCTCAGCTACAGGTAGCCTAAAGATAAAGAGACTGAGAGAATAAGAATGAGAGAAGGAGATGGAGATGAGAGAGGAGAGCAGGTAAAGGAATAGCCTATTGTATACTGTGCCCAGAATGAGAATAACTTTATTACAATGAATTCCTATTTAAAACAGATATAGCCTACATAGCCTATGTTCTTTGACAATGACAGTGGAATCATAATATGCCCCCGAACCCCCTAGCCAGATCACTTTTGGGACCTTTGTATTTATAAAACCCTGTGTACGGCTATTGCACTGAATAGAAAATTCTATTTTTGAAAAATACAATGAATTACAAGGCTGTACAAAACAGTGCACTATTGCAGACTTATATACTGAGGGTTTAATTACATTATTTTAATATAGTCAGTCGGGAACTAAAGTGGGCCGGTCTAAGGCATGAAACTCCAGGGCTGAAAATGAGTCCCACTCCGGCCCTGTAGTGCATACAATATATCTTTGGCGTAAACCCCATCCGTTGGATCAGCGACAGATTCCTGCTTGAACCGTCAGATCCTGCCGGCGATCTTCCATCATGTGCAACTAAACCTCTACAAATGATCCAGAACGCTGCAGCCCGTCTTGTCTTCAACGAGCCCAAAAGGGGCCCACGTCACTCCTCTGTTCATCTCTCTGCACTGGCTACCACTCGCTGCTCGCATCAAGTTCAAGGCATTGACGCTTGCTTACAGATCGACCACAGGCTCAGCTCCCTCCTACTTTCACTCGCTCCTACGAGTCTACATCCCTACCAGAAGCCTGCGATCGGTCAATGAGCGACGGCTTGTGGTACCATCACAGAGAGCCACAAAATCACTCTCCAGAACATTCTCGTTCACGGTTCCTTGCTGGTGGAATGATCTCCCCCTCGTCCGGAATGCAGAATCCCTGACCACATTCAAAAGACAACTGAAAACTCATCTCTTCCATGAGCACTTGACATTAAAAAAATAATAATAATAAAAAAAACCCTTCTTCTTAATCCTCCCTTGTTTGGCTTATGCTACTCTGAGCAATGCCAGAACTTTGTATTTTGAGCACTTCTTGCATTATTTTTGCCTCTTCGCGATGACTCGCTTGCTGTAGTCCTCAGTTGTAAGTCGCTTTGGATAAAAGCGTCTGCTAAATGACTAAATGTAAATGTAAATGTTATCATGGCCAAAATAACACACAATAACAATACATCACCATATCTATGGAAATCTTGAAAAAAATAATATTAATGCTATCAGTCAACTTCATTTTGTGTTTATTTTGTGTTATTTTTGAAAAAGAAGAATCACACCATTGCATAAAAAAGGAACAATTCCACTTAATGGCGACCATTTTGGAATAATTATAACACCATCACAAGTACATAGTAACAAAGTGCTTATAGATAATTAGTAAACTCTTAGTTTATAGTTAATGAATAGTATATAATAGTATATAAGCTGTAGTTAATATATTAAGAGACTATATACAAATAGTGAGTTCTTCATTCATTGTCACTGTAAATAAAAAAGTGTTATTGTACATAAATAGTTCTCACTTGTAAATGTCAGTAAGTGCTTTAATACAGCCTTTATTCGACATTAATTACAATAGTATTAAAGGGGTAGTATAATGCCCTTTTCACAAGATGTAGAATAAGTTTTTGATGTCCCCAGAGTGTGAAGTTTTAGCTCAAAATACCTCACAGATATGTTTATATAGCATGTTAAAATTGTCCCTTTTTGAGGGTGAGCGTCTGTACCTTTAAATGCAAATGAGCTGCTGCTCCTGGTGCAGAAGGCGGAGCTTCAACAGCTTTTGTCCTTTTACCTCACACAGACATGCACTGCAAATTGAAAAAAGTTTTAGCCTTTTATGTTCAAACCGAGGTCAGACAATGATGGAGAGACTCTAGAAAAAGTGACATCATGTAGAAGCAACAGGACAATTCTGAATGGTTAGTTGGTGAATTTATGTAGCTTATATTCTATACATTGATCAGCATATTCTGTCATGATAATCTATAAATGCTTTCCTGGGGGGCGGGGTTTATGTAAATTTTAGGGTTGGTGATGTCACTAACCCAGGAGGAATGTTGTGTAGTCCCTATCAGCCGTTTGTTGTAGTCCTTATAAAGCCATTTCTTTAAAAGAAAATATCTTCCTTTGCTTTTGTTGTAACTTTGCAGATGTTGTTTATTCTTAAACAGCAACATTACACACTAACTAATGTTAGAAAAGTGAAATCATACAATACATTAATCATACATATAGTTATGAGGTTTAAAAGACCTTTTGTGAAGCTGTTTCATGACAACTCTCTCTGGGTCAGCTGCAGCCAAAACAGATTTAAAATGTTGTGATATGATTTTGTCAAAGGTTTAATAGATGAATTGGAAGAATATTGCGTGGGTGTTTTGAATGGAGATCACAGTATTTTAAAGATGAATCGTGCAGTTCTACTGTCTTATCTCTCTCTCAGCATATGAATAGTGCGAGGGCTTTTCAGTGCATTCAGTCTCACGTCGCTTCCACGCGTCCACTTGAAAATGGATATTACGACATTCATAGATAACGCGACACATTTCATCCTCTGTTGAAACAAAAGTGTCTAACTTAACTTCTGTTAACCTCATCTATAAGCAAGGACAAAAATAAAGCAATTGAATTTGAACGAATATCGATTCTGGAATAAAAAAATCTATTTTAAAATCGCAAAAAAAAAGTGTGATTAGTTAGGTAAATCATTTTTTTTTTCTCCTAGCCCTAACACACACGCATGTTCCTTAAAATTTTTACAAATACATTATTCACATGCGCACACACGCGCACACACTTTGTGTTTCCCATGTTTTATGGGGACTTTCCATAGAAATAATTATTTTTATACTGTACAAACTGTATATTTGTCACGATTCGGTCTTGTCTTGGTCACGTTTCATGTCATTGTCATGTTTCCATGTCTTGTCATGTAAATTCCCTGTTTGTCATGTGATCCTGCCATGTGTCTTGTCATTGGTTAATTGTCTGATTATTGTTCACAAGTGTCCCTTGGTCTTGTCATTAGTCTGTGTATTTAAGCCCTCATGCTTGCCATGTGTTTTTGTCAAGTATTGTTACCTGTAATCACTGTTTGTAAGCGTCATGTTTATGTTTTTGAGTTCATGCCACGTCATGCTTTTGTTTTATGTTTGATCTTGGATTTTGTTATGTGTGAATAAACTGCACTTGGGTTCTCTTCAAACTTGCCTTCAGTGCATCCTTTTACAATATTCTATCCCCTAATCCTAACTGATGTATTTTAACAACGTGAACTAATGACTATTTGTATATATTTTATATTGACAGCATTATGTTATTTATTTTTTAAGTGTTATGTTTAGCTTTGGATATAGGCTTAATGTGTGTCATTGTACTCTACAGGTTGGATGAGTGTGGTGTCACAGATGAAGGTTGTGCTGCTCTGGCTTCAGCTCTGAGATCAAACCCCTCACACATGAGAGAACTGGATCTGTCATATAATAAATTAGGAGACTCAGGAGTGAAGCTGATCTCTGCTGTACTGGAGAATCCTCACTGTAAACTGGAGGAACTGTGGTAAGATCATCTCTACCATAAAGACTCGGAGTGAATAAGGATTAATATGTAGATAGTGCATACAATATATCTTTGGCGTAAGCCCCTTTCGGTGGGTTCAGCGACAGATTCCAGCTTGAACCGTCAGATCCTGCCGGCGGTAGAAGGCAGCGGTGAGGAGTCTCCCTGAAGAGGAACATTTACATCTTAATATATTATTATCCCCCAAAAGAAAAGAAAACTAACAAGTTAAATCAACCGGACAAACAACAAACCAGGCAACAGATGCAGGTTACAGTGAAGAGGGGTTTTTTTTAAAGCAAAAATGTTTGGTGTAAATCAACTTGCATGATTATCATGGCCAAAATAAATCTCGATAACAATATATCGCCATATCTATGGAAATCTTTAAAAAAATAATAATAATGCTATCAGTCAACTTCATCTTTACTCTGTTTATTTGTGTTATTTTTGAAAAAGAAGAATCACTCCATCGCATAAAAAATGAACAATTCCACTTAATGGCGACCAGTTTGAAATAATTGTAACTATACTTTTACAAATAATTTGCAAACTCTTAGTTTATAGTTAATGAATAGTATACAATGGTATATAAGCTGTAGTTAATATATTAAGAGACTATATACAAATAGTGAATCCTTCATTCATTGTTACTGTAATTAACAAAGTGTTATTGTTTAATTAGCTCTTGTGTAAAAAGTTAGATAATGCTTTGTTAACAACGTATTAACCATAAATAGTTCTCACTTTAGATTACGTCTTGGTAAATCAGAAAATGTCATTAAGTGCTTTAATAAAGCCTTTATTCGACATAATTACATTAGTATTAAGAGTTCCTTAAAATGTTTAAAAATACATTAATCTCTCACACACACACACAGATTTAAAATGTTGTGATATGATTTTGTCAAAGGTTTAATAGACAGACGAATTTGAAGAAGATTGTGTGGGTGTTTTGAATGGAGATCACAGTATTTTAAAGAAGAATCGTGCAGCTCTACTGTATTATCTCTCTCTCAGCCATATGAGCAGCGCGAGGGCTTTAATAAAATTGCGATAATCTTGGTTAATCTACAGGTTGGAGGTGTGTGGTGTCACAGATGAAGGTTGTGCTGCTCTGGCTTCAGCTCTGAGATCAAACCCCTCACACCTGAGAAAACTGAATCTGTCTGAGAATAATCTAGGAGACTCAGGAGTGAAGCTGCTGAAGGATCTAAAGGATGATCCACATTATAAACTGGAGACTCTGTGGTAAGAATAGTTTTTAACGATTTTCATCATCATATATTCATTTAAATTCCAAATGGCTGTTTTACGCACTAGAAATAAAAGTAAAGATATAGGTTCAGTAACACCACGTGTGTGTGTGTGAATATTTTGTTTATGAATTTAATTCTGCTCATAGTGTTTTGACTGATTGTGAAAATAATATTAACCCTCTGGGGTCTTTTTTTCACATAGCAGCAAAATAGAATTAAAATACTCCGTCATTTACGGTCATACAGACTTAAGAAATATGAAAAAATAAACTTGTGCTTTTGTAAAATGAAGAAAATAAACAGGCTGTGCTTTCTGCCTCTGCGTGAAGTTTTTTTCTGGAGCACGTCTCTAAACTTAAACAAAACTCGAACAAACAAAAAAGTGAATACTAGTCACACAAGCAAGATTGATATATATCTTTACAATAATTTAGGTGTGTACTTTTAAATGATCTAATTCAAAACTAAAACAAATATTCTCTGGTGATGTAATCTGTATGAAACGAGAGAGATGTCAGTCGTTCTCATTTCATATATTTAACTGCTAATGTGAACACACCCACAGAGAGCGCACGCTATTTAAACACAAATTATCTGAGGCAAACCTGTGAACGCCCACATCAACTCGATAAAACACATCAAGTTTAATCAGATTCGTGTACTTTACGTCGTCTTGCTACGCTGTGAGAAATAATGCTATCGTAATAATAATCCTGGGAAATTTACCTTTCCAGTTTCAATAACTTTGAAGGTTTACTTTCACTTCGAGGAGCAACGGATCCAGCTGAGGATTGTGAATAGTAAAGGTAATGATACACAGGGCAACTTTTTGAGCAATGTTGCTGGGCAATCTTGCAGAGCGATTGTTGCTTGGGGTACTTTCCCATGAAAATGGGCAATACATTTCTATCTGGATAATTTAGATCGGTAGTGGGCCCTGTGTCTCATCTGGTTGCCCGTTGCCCAGCAAAATTGCTCAAAAAGTTGCCATGTGTATCATCACCTTATTTTCTTTATTCTTAAGTGCTTTGTTCTAATCGCGATATGGGAATAGTGTCTGTAAACTGCAAAAAGACTGTTTAAATATGAATCGCGTGTCTGTGTGTGAATGAATAAACGGCACAGACGTGCGCTGTCTACTACAGCTGTACAACAGCGCATCTGTGCAGTTCATTCACACTCGCACCTATATTAGTAAACATGTTATTTTTACATGAACACATCTACTAGTTTAGCTTTTTACCTAACTATATTGCTATACTGAGATGAGTAATACTCGACTGAAATGTGTTGAAATAAAATGTCTTTGTATAAGCAACGTATTAAACTGCAAATTAACATTAATATGCTAATATATCAAAAAAACGATATGTTACAGACAAAATATGAATGTTTAGACAAGATTGGGTTGATTAGTTTTGGATATATTTGGATATAGTTTTTTCTGTAAAAAAAGACTACTGCCACATCAAATAAGCTTTTGTTATTTGTTTATTATAGCAATTTCTGCTCATATGTTAAATATATAGTATGGGATGTTTTGTCAAAGTAAAGAAGTAGGTATATTGAATTATCAACTAAGATGTTTTTATGGATTTTGTTCCAATATCCATAATGAATCCTTAACTTTGAAATGTGTATGATAAAATGTATACTTTTTACAAAGAAAGATTACACTTGAAATATTGTTAAAATTGTAATTGTTGTTGTAATTGTAACCTTTTTTAATAAAATAGCACAAAAAATTTTTTACAAGGTAGATGTAAAAAAGATCTTAATATGTCAATATAAGCCTTCTCATTAAATTATTTTTATTGTGTTTTATTAGTGACACATTTGTGGAGAGGATATATTCCATTACTTAAAAACATACATACAGCATGAGAATTAACTGCACAATTACTAGAAATGTTTACCTTGGATATTATACAATTTGCATGCATACAAAATTTGTGGAAAAAGACAACTCTAACTTTGAAACCAATTCTGTACAATATAAATATTAGGGCTGGGCAAGGTTAACACGTTATTATGGCGTTAAAGCATTAATTAATTAACGCCGACAATTATTTTATCTCGCATTAACGCAGTTTTTATTATTAATATTATTATATTGAAAGTCCGTTGCTCAGTGGCCCTGAATACACATACAGACAAACCATGGGTCTCAGGAGGGGTAGGATGTTGATCATACTGGCTTGGGATGGGTGTCCTCAAAAAATAGCCATTCCCGGATTTCAAATGTTGAATTTTCTGTCGAATTTGTGGAAGCGAATTTGTAAATTGCCTGTAGAATATTATAGGTTGTATTTTTAAACAGAATTAATATTTTTGAAGTGAAATCTGAAAAGTGAATATGGATTATTATTTTTTTTATAATGAAAAGGTGTGTGAAATGTTTTGAATTGAAATATTCACAGCTTAAATATACAACCATGTTGAATTTAAGCCCATAAAAATGCAAGCCCTAAAAATACAATGCATTAAAATGCAAGCAGGGTTAATGCAATGCATATTCAAGTAGTGTAATTCAACAAGCTTTTTGTTTTCATTATTGTCAACATTTGTCATTATTTGACTTCCATATATAGCATATCTAGTTAGTTTTCTTATGAAAAGATGTGACATACGTAATGTCTCATACTGCATATGTGACTGTTTTTATGTTTTATTTTAGGTATTAGATGACAGTCTGATCTTCTGAAGGATCCACTACAGAGACTCACAGTCAAAAGTTATAAATTATAAATCTCTGTTATAAATAAAGACTTCATTTAGATTTCAACGATCCTCTGACAGACCTGATGAAGCGGCAGTGTAACACCTTTTATTTCACAGCAGCAAAATACCAGTTTCTCATTCATAGACCATTTTATTTGTATAAACACAGTATAAACTCAAAAAGGTTTGAGTTTTGTTACAGTAAATATAGAGCCTGAATATGTTTGTGTTGTACCAGCAGAGGGAGACAAAGACTAATGAAAGATTAATGTTTCATAATTATGAGGAGGGGGGGAAATTAAGCTCACTTTTGGAAAACAAACAATTGAAGCTTGAGTGTATACATTATGTTTTTAATAATAGTTTATTACATTTGTATTAATGTATTAAAGGGGTCACATGATGTGTTTTGATGTTTTCCTTTTTCTTTAGTCTGTTGTGTTGCTGTTTGTGCATGTATAAGATCTGCAAACTTACAAAGCTCAATGTCTCCAACAAAAAGATTTATTGCATCTAATGGCCCGTTACGATTTTGTACGATTTTGGGCTGTTCCCAGACGAAAGATGAGCATCGTTAAACAATTGTGGCGATTTCAGTGGTCGTGGCTCCTAAACGGTCTTTTGTTCAAAGATAGCCTGTGATCATTTACTGACAGTGTCATCTCACAGTGTGTTGCTGCTACGACCTATGGCGTTTAGATCAACTCGACATTATGCTAAAACTTAAAACTTCTTTTCTCAAGCTCCATTTGCAAAAATGGTATGCCAAGTTCACCACTTTCCCCAAGCCATCGGACAAAACAGGCAGAGACAAAAAGGCATCAGACATAAATCTTTTGGTCTGAGGGCCCTATCTTACACTCGGCACAATGCAGCGTCAAGCGCGACGCAAGTGTTTTTTGCTAGTTTCTGTCACGGTGTGGTGCAGGCAAAAGAAGATGAAGAGGCAAAGAGCTCCAATGCAAACATTTTACTAAATACAATACTCACAGGTACAGACAGGCAGACAGGATGAACACACACACACACACACTAAATACGACTAACAACCGACAGGGACTGACTGAACTGACTGTGTGTTTGTGTGTGTTCACCTTCTCCAAGGTCTGTGTGGTTTGTCCATCTGTGTCATACTGGGGGATTTAAGTCCAATCTGTCTGTCTGCATCTGCAAAGTGCTGACAGACACACGGCAGATTAACAGAGACAGACAGACGAGACGATCTAACGCTGATGCTGGAGGTGTTTAAAAGACCACACACACACATCTGCACATCATTGTCACACTGTCCTGTTACAACAAACCCCTGAAGTTGGTCAGCATGAAATCAAAATGGAATATTGCAGTGTTTATTTTAAAATGATGATTTGTGATTGTTTTAAAATCATGTTTTTGGTAATCTTGAATCAGAATAACTTCCCCTCATCTCTTCTCTGATGACAAATGTTGGGCGGGGCAACCTGTCACTCACACCAATAGCAGACCACAACCATCCAATCAATTCCCCACAGATCAAATTTGAGAAGTTTCACATAGATCACAACAGGGAAGAAAAAAGTACACTGAAAAGAGTTCAAAGTTCCACTGACAGCGACTCAAAGCGTTATTCGATGTGTTAACATAATTTCCGCTGAAACAGGAAGACAGGGTGGGGCATATTAAACAGCTCCTCCTCTTTTTTAAATAGCCAATAGCGTTTCATTTATATCACAGCTCAGAGAAGCTGCAGTTTCCTCCTAATCTCTAACCGTTTATCTTCTCAGTTTCCTCCATGTCGCGACGGCAGCCATATTGCGCTAGAACGCCCACCACACACCAGCTTACTGGTGGAGAGGAGACAGTGATGTAGCCAATCAGTATATGGGGATGATTAGGAGGCCATGATGGACAGAGGCCACTGGGCATATTTGGCCAGGATGCCGGGGTTACACCCCTACTCTTTTTCGTGAGGACATCCAAGGACATGGGATTTTTAATGACCACAGAGAGTCAGGACCTCGGTTTAACGTCTCATTCGAAGGACGGCACTCTTTTGGCAGTATAGTGTCCCCATCACTATACTGGGGTGTAAGGACCCACACAGACCACAGGGTGAGCGCCCCCTGCTGGCCTCACTAACACCTCTACCAGCAGCAACCTGGATTTCCCAGGAGTCTCCCATCCAGGTACTAACCAGGCTCAGCCCTTGCTTAGCTTCAGTGGGCAACCGGTCTTGGGCAACAGGGTGATATGGCTGCTGGCCATAGTATATAGTATATATCAGGGATAGGCAACTCTGGTCCTGGAGGGCCACTGTCCTGCAGAGTTTAGCTTCAGCCCTGATAACAACTCACCTGCCTGTATCTATTCTAGTAATCCTGAAAACATTGATTGCCTGGTTCAGGGTGTGTTTAATTAGGGTTGGAGCTAAACTCTGCAGGACAGTGGCCCTCCAGGACCGGAGTTGCCTATCCCTGGTATATATAGTGCACTATGTGTCACTAGCTTGAGATGAAATTAAGTTCCTTAATGTAAGTTAGGGAGCCCATCTAATCTTTCAATCGACAGCCAGACTATATAAGCATCCGCTTAGTTCTCTCCAGTATCAGCTGTTCCAGTATCCGGTAAGTGCCGTACTGACAATGTCCAACATCCCGGAAATACAGCTTTTTCCTTCAGATGACGAATTGTCCATTCTTCCAGAGACACCAACAGTCACATCTTGCATAAGATTGGGATCTTACGGATCCAGCAAAATCAGCACTCATTCAAACCACGCTCCAGAAGACCACTCTCTCCTCCACCCTCAAAATCGCCAGTTTTAACTGTGCCTCATCCGTCTTCTTCACAGACTTCATCTCTTCATTCTACTGCTGCTAATCCACAGATTCCACCCATTTCAAAACGGTCTGTCAACAGCCAACAGTCAAGTCATCTCCAGCTCTCGAATCCATTTCTCCCCCAGATCATCAAAAGCTCTACAATCTCTTTATTAGTTCTAACAGTTCCAGCATTATAAAAACTCTTCAACATCTCATAAAAGCAAAACTCAGTCCTCATCCACTTCTGTCTTTCTCCTGGCCTGGCGTTTTGAAAATACAAATTCTCAACGCGCTCAAGGCTGCCTCTACAAAGAATTTCCCTACTCTTTTTGCCTATCAACCCTCCCTTCCTTTCACTTCAGCCCATGCCAGCCATCTTTGACACCAGTCAGTAATGGGACCCTCTGCCCAGCATCCATCTTCTTTTCTCAACACTAACACTTGTTCTTCAGGTCCAATCCATCTTCCAGCTCCTTCCAATGAAGTTGCCATGGAACCACCTCCAGTCCTCAGCCCACCTCCATTCTCTAATTCTATCAGGTGCAGATATTGATCTTCCTTCTCTGTTCACTTCAGTTCCTATTAATGAATCCCACCACTCTTTTGACTGTGGCCCATTAACCATCAATCTAAATAATTCCATACCACCTTCAAAACGAGTTATCACACTTGCAGAATTCTGCATAGCTTTTGGTAGATAGACTGAAGTAATTTGCACTTTATTTCCTGTCAGACTCAAGGAATTAAATGACTTTCTCTCTGTCATTTTTACACCTATCACAAGCTTTTCACAGCTAAATGCGCCGCCCACTTCACCCACTGGAACCAATGTCAATACTGGGGAGCTCTGGACCTTGAACTATACAATAGAGTCTACTTAGGAGTTTGAAGCCTCTTGGACAACCATACAGACAAAAACCTCACCCAGTTCCTTCTTTCAGGCCTGAAAGAAGGTTTTGACCCCGGTCTGGAAAGTATACCTAATTCCAGATTGATCTGCAACAACTTGCAATCCACGAGAGCCTAATCCGACATAGTGGAAGCCCTCATCAAAAGAGAATTAGATTCTGGATTCACAATCGGCACTTTTGATTCTCCACCTTTTGAATTATTCCGCATATATCCAATTGGAGTAGCCACCAGAAAACTTTCCAGTAAAAAACTAATTATCATCGATCTCTCCGCTCCTCAATAGTCCAATTCCATTAGATGAATTCTTCCTGCACTACCACGACATAGACCAAGCAATCATTCTCATTAAAAATGGCGGTTTTGGAGCCTGGCTAGCAAAGGTTGACTTAACATCTGCTTTTAAAGTCCTGCCAATTCACCCAGATTTCTGGCATCTGTTTGGCATTTGTCGGCACGAAAAATACTAGTTTTGCAGTCCGTCTTTAATCTGTAAACAAAATATTTGACATGCTTTCCGAAGCGCTCTGCTGGATCCTACAAAACAATCATGCAATCCCATACCTCATCCATCTCCTCGCCGACTTCCTCGTCATTTCACTAAGTAATTTTCCTGCAGTAAAACACCAAACTGTCCAAAACATTTTCTCCAAACTAGGAGTTCCCCTCTCTCCTGAAAAAAACGAAGGTCCATCTACATACTTGTAATTTCTTGAAATCCTCCTAGACCAAGGTTCCTCTCCCCAAAGAGAAAATAGATTGCATAATCACAATTTTGCTAGAATCTAACCATTGCAGCAAGTGTGATTTGCTTTCTCTCTTAGGCCACCTAAATTATGCTATGCACATAATTCCCCAAGGCCAGCCTATCATTTCCCACCTGCTAACTCTCGCTACCTAAGCCTCAGGTCTAGAAGACATCATTTCTCTAAGCCAGCCAGACATTAAATTAAAATGAAACCAGACTGAAATTATGGATCACGTTCCTCAATCAATGGAACGGGATAACCTTTTTCTACAACGATTTTTTGTCCCTAACTTGTGACATCACTTTGTTCACCGACTCCGCCCTCTCCACAGGATTTGGAGCTAGTAGTAGCCTATCTATGAGGTTCCGAATGGTCAGCAAAAAACATACTGTTTATACTGTGACAATTCTGCCACCGTCCACTGTATCAACAAAAAACATTCTAATGTTTCAAAAGTCATGCCCTTTCTAAGACGTATCATTTGGATTTCTGCTTGTCATCAATTCGTCATCAAAGATGAACATATCTCAGGTCATCAAAATCAAATAGCTGATGCTTTATCTCATTTTCTTTTTCAGAAATTCAGAAAATTGGCTCTGGAAGTAGACTCCAAACCAACTCCAGTTGCTCCTTATTCAGAACTTCTATTTCTCTAGACCACCCCCTCAGACATCTTATTACAAGATGTTTCTCCCAGAACACTCCAGACCTACTGGACAGCTTGGAGTTCCTTCAAAAACTCACAACATTGTTTTTTTTTTTCGAGTTTTCCCTTCTCTCCCTTCACCACGTACCTTCATCATATGAATTTAATTTAGCCAGGAACAATCAAAGTCTACCTCCACGGCCATCATTTTCATTATATCCCTCCTCATCAAAGGTTTACAAAAAAAACAATACCCCTTGTCCAGACTCCAGACAGCCTTTAACCATCGACATTCTTAGCATATTTAGCAGTATTTTCCCCAACAAAACAATAACCCTGCCATGTTTAATTTGACTTTCTTTGGCTTCCTCAGAGTCTCAAAATTCACCAACTTAAACTTCAACCCAGCTATCCATCCCACATTCTCTGACCTTTAAGTAATAAACCTTGACACCATACATTTCAACATCAAACAAAGTAAAACTGATTATTAATTGAAACACGGTCATTTAATTTTCATTTCAATTTGCCAACCCCCATTCAACCATACCAGTCCATAGCCCTTTTCTTCCACTGAGGAAATCCCAAATTACCTCTCCTCTCGACCCTCTTTTTATCGTTGATAAAAACCTCCTTGCTTCCAGACATTGGTTTCAAAAGGACCTCAAATCCATTCTCAACAGTTCCGGCATCCCAACCAAATATTTCTCTTCCCATTCCTTCCGCATAGGGGCAGCCATCACAGCATTGTAGAGGGGCCTATTCGAACACCAAATCAAAAGGTCACTCTGTGTGTGTGTGTGTGTGTGTGTGTGGTGTGTGTGGTGTGTGTGTGTGTGTGTGTGTGTGTGTGTGTGTGTGTGTGTGTGTGTGTGTGTGTGTGTGTGTGTGTGTGTGTGTGTGTGCGTGCGTGTGTGTGTGTGTGTGTGTGGTGTGTGTGTGTGTGTGTGTGTGTGTGTGTGTGTGTGTGCGTGTGTGTGTGTGTGAGTTCCATGTGTGTCACAGGTCACACTGAACTACAGACAGATGGAGGAGGAGTCTAAAGTGAGAAACACTTCAATAAGAACAGCCGAACAGTCATTGGCATTTCAGTGTAGGACATTGAATAAAATAAAACTCACAGTGGCTTATGTACTGTACCAGTGTCATTTTAGTACTATTTATATTATCTTATATTATTTGTTAACGTTGAATTAGCTTTTATTTGTATATTTTCATATTTTCAATCAGCTGCATACAATACAGATAATAAACAGGAAAATAATGGTCATTGATGTAAACTTTATTGAATATGAGACAAATTATGCTGTAAAGCAGCTTTAAACAGACAACCGTTTCATTATTAAGATCAATTCAGTTCAAGTTTTGTTGTCATCATGGTAGTGTCAGTGTAGTCCAATCAAAAATATAACTGAATATTAATTGTCTTGTGAGTTTGTTCTTGTCATTTTGTTAAGAGCTTTTTTTATGTTCAAATAGCTGTAAACACTATTTATACTTCAGTGCTGTTTTCTTATTGGTCAATCCAGTGGTGAACTAGTTCCTGTTGTTTTTGTATGAAGTCGATTATAACGATCATAGAGTAACCCAAACACATGCATGTAAAAACATATTTTTTCCATTCTCTATGAATCATGTTTTCAGTGTCCAGCGTCCCCGTAAGAAGGTTGTGTCTCCTCACGTAGTCTTGCTGCGAGCGCTCTGATTGGTGGAAACCGTCGCCCGTCCGTGTCACATGACGCATTACATCACTGGATTGAGGTCAGGCCTGGATTAGACCGAGAGAGAATGGAGAGATTAGGAGCTGTGAGTGCTCAAAAACAGGAGGAGAAAGGAAAGAGGAAAAAGAGAACGAGTGAGACACATTGAACATATGCACTCACTCAAACAGATTTAGTGATTTAGTTTGTGTTCACATGCGCTTTGTTGTGTCTTAATGGCCTGCTTGTTTGGACAGAGTTTTTCCAGCTTCAGGATAAAGGTCCTCTGTGATTTAACATTACTTTTATATTCAGGGATTGTTTTATGATGTTCATCCTCACTGAAGGATTAAACACAGATTTCTTTGCAAAATACTGATACAGTTCAATTCAAAACAAATAATGACCATATGTTTTATATTGTGAAAATGAGCCACCCAAAAAAATATATACACATTAGAAAAATTTAATCAAATATGTAATGCATTAATGGAGATAATGTAAACAGTGCCTTCAGCTTCAGTTACGTTATTTTGGCTGAAAAGTGAAATTGTTTAAATTGATCTCTCTGATCTCCATCTGAGTATTGCTGTGATATTATTATACCTTAATAATATATTGACATTATTATTATTATTGTATATAATTCATTTGTTTATAATTGCCTGAGAAAATGCATATCCATCACTGTTTTGAAAAGAAAATTTAGTTTTAGATGCGAGGTTTGTTTAGACATGATTTCACAAACACTCATTATGTAATGCTGATACTTCACGTGTTACATTAATGATTAGAGCCTGATATGTGGAATTATATGGGAAATTGTGTTTAATTATTTCATTAAACATACCGTAGTTGTGCATGAAGAGCAGGAGAGCTTCTCCACTGAAAGCTTGTTTTAACAGTTATAGTATATAGATATTAGTACTGTCAAATCGATTAATCGCATCTAACGTAAGTTTGTCAATTTAATATTCATGCGTGTGTGTTTGTGTGTATGTGTACTGTACATATACATACACACATTTATAGATATGATTAATCGATTTGACAGCACTAATATATATATATATATATAATTTTGGTTAAATGTAAAAATGAGCTTTAATGAATATTGCTGGTCATCGGCAGGAATGATGAATGTCTGAACCGTTTTAATCTGCACTGAACCGTCTCACAGAAGGTGGAAACTGATGGTCTTCATGAGAGATGGAGATCAGGTAATGTCTGACCGGCGTCAGTCACTGATCGACACGAAGTTGCTCTGACACTGAAGAAAAAGCAATGTGAGAGTAAAAGAGACTGAGAAAGAGTGAAGTGAGAGACAGTAATCCAGACTAATTCACTTTGTACAGCGCTGGACTGTAAGAGGATTGAAACATTTTCTAAATTAGATCAGTAAAAATAACAAACTGCAAACCAACACAGAGACAGACAGAAACTGTAGACAGACAGACAGATACTGTAGAC
The DNA here is from genome assembly GCA_033366665.1 of Phoxinus dragarum. Lineage (NCBI taxonomy): Eukaryota > Metazoa > Chordata > Actinopteri > Cypriniformes > Leuciscidae > Phoxinus > Phoxinus dragarum. The sequence continues at coordinate 40,034 of JARPMJ010000608.1, read as the reverse complement.
AGACAGACAGTTACTGTAGACAGACAGACAGTTAAGATAGAGACAGTTACTGTAGACAGACAGACAGATAGATACTGTAGACAGACAGACAGTTACTGTAGACAGACAGACAGTTACTGTAGACAGACTGACAGTTACTGTAGACAGACTGACAGTTACTGTAGACAGACTGACAGTTACTGTAGACAGACAGACAGTTACTGTAGACAGAAAGACAGACAGATACTGTAGACAGACATACAGTTACTACAGAGAGACAGATACTGTAGACAGACATACAGTTACTACAGAGAGACAGTTACTGTAGACAGACAGACAGTTACTGTAGACAGAAAGACAGACAGATACTGTAGACAGACAGACAGTTACTGTAGACAGACATACAGTTACTACAGAGAGACAGTTACTGTAGACAGACAGACAGTTACTGTAGACAGACAGACAGATACTGTAGACAGACAGACAGTTACTGTAGACAGACAGATACTTTACACAGACAGACAGTTACTGTAGACAGACATACAGTTAAGATAGAGACAGTTACTGTAGACAGACAGACAGTTACTGTAGACAGACAGACAGACAGATAGATACTGTAGACAGACAGACAGACAGTTACTGTAGACAGACAGACAGTTACTGTAGACAGACAGACAGACAGTTACTGTAGACAGAAAGACAGACAGATACTGTAGACAGACAGACAGTTACTGTAGACAGACAGATACTGTAGACAGACAGACAGACAGATAGATACTGTAGACAGACAGACAGACAGTTACTGTAGACAGACAGACAGTTACTGTAGACAGACAGACAGACAGTTACTGTAGACAGAAAGACAGACAGATACTGTAGACAGACAGACAGTTACTGTAGACAGACAGATACTTTACACAGACAGAAAGTTACTGTAGACAGACAGACAGATACTGTAGACAGACACAGTTACTGTAGACAGAAAGACAGACAGTTACTGTAGACAGAAAGACAGACAGATACTGTAGACAGACAGATAGATACTGTAGACAGAGAGACAGATACTGTACACAGACAGACAGTTACTGTAGACAGACAGACAGATACTGTAAACAGACAGACAGATACTGTAGACAGACAGACAGACAGATACTGTAGACAGACAGATATATACTGTAGATAGACAGACAGTTACTGTAGACAGACAGACAGATACTGTAGACAGACAGACAGACAGTTACTGTAGACAGATAGACAGACAGATACTGTACAGACAGACAGATACTGTAGACAGACAGTTACTGTAAGACAGACAGACAGACAGATACTGTAGACAGACAGGCAGTTACTGTAGACAGACAGACAGACAGACAGACAGATACTGTTGACAGACAGACAGTTACTGTGGACAGACAGACAGTTACTGTAGACAGACAGACAGACAGACAGATACTGTAGACAGACAGACAGACAGACAGACAGATACTGTTGACAGACAGACAGTTACTGTGGACAGACAGACAATTACTGTAGACAGACAGACAGACAGATACTGTAGACAGACAGACAGACAGATATATACTGTAGACAGATAGTTACTGTAGACAGACAGACAGACAGACAGACAGACAGATACTGTTGACAGATAGACAGTTACTGTGGACAGACAGACAGTTACTGTAGACAGACAGACAGACAGACAGATATATACTGTAGACAGATAGTTACTGTAGACAGACAGACAGATACTGTTGACAGACAGACAGACAGACAGATATATACTGTAGACAGATAGTTACTGTAGACAGATACTGTTGACAGACAGACAGATACTGTAGACAGACAGACAGACATTTACTGTAGACAGAAGGAGAGTCAGGGATGAAGCTGATGTATGAAATTGAATCATCCCACTATGAAAATATAGTCACATCTTACAATAAGGATAAATTAAAATCATTTAAAGCTAGTTCACTCAGCTAATGCTGCAGTATTGTTCATTGATAGTTCAAGTTAATTTCAGCATTTACTAATACATTTAAATACTTTGAACTAACATTAATAAACAATGAACATTTGTATTTTTACTAACATAGTCAAAGATTATAAATGCTGTAAGAAATATATCTTGCAATGCTCGTTGTTAGTTTCTGTTATCCAAGGCATGACCTAATGTTAACCAATGAGAACTTAAAGTTACTTTTCAATTCTGCAATTCAGAGATAAAAGCCAAATGTAAAATTATCATCAAAAGACTGATGGAGATATTTGATGATCATGTCATGGGATTTGAATTGTTGAAGCCTGACGCTGTGAGAGTCTTTATGACGACAGTCACTTCAATTGTGTTTTACAGGTGAGACTGATGATGATGATGATGAAGAAGGTGACATTTCAGGATAGTTTCTTCAAATCAGGCTGCAGGTATTATGTGTGTTTATATATGTTTTTAAATATTACGGAATTTAAATGAGTAAAAGAAAATACACATATAAATATATATTCTTCAGTCCTAATTTAAAACACACACACACACACACACACACACACACACA